>JABSTT010004732.1:0-21112 GCA_013339685.2 Hyalomma asiaticum
AAGGGAGTTAGGAAGGGGGGGGGGGGGCAGGGTGCTCTGTTGGAGGCTTCCTTTCTTAATCTACAGTAAAGACGTAAACATGTTTTAATTTCTTGTTGCATGCCGTAAGTTGTGTGTATTCATCCTGCCTTCTTCTACGTATAATTTTACTGGATTTACGTGATAAACTGGTGCCGGAAATCTTCACACCTCGACACGAGGGCATTCTGCACTTGTAGTTGTGCCTAGCCTAGCTAACGGGCACGGGCATCCCCGTTCTTTCATTTGGTAGTCGTCTACCGTCTGTCCATACCATTAAGCATAAAGTCCTCGACTCTGCGCTATACTTAGTTTACAGCATACTGCTCCAGGCATTCAACTTTATGTAATTAAGCCTCACATTAAACCATATTTGGAGTGTGGTTTAACAATGACCTGCCCATAAAGCTTACCCTTTTGACACGCTGGAATCAATTCAAAGTAAAGCCACTAGATTAATCTCCTCGTCCTACTGGCGTTTTCACCGCGTGTCATCCACAAAAATAACTTTTGGTGTTTCGTCGCTCGTAGTACGCAGACAATATTCGCCATTATGCTTATTTCGCAGCACTGACCTTAGTTACCGTCGCTTTTCAAGAAAATTCATTTATCGAACGGCGAACATTTCACTCCGATTCGACGACGACCAGAAGGTACGCCCGCTATTTTCTTGGACTAAAAAATATTTACACTAATCTTAGCTCTTGCCAATAAACTAGTTTAACGTCCATCCACGAGCCATTGTCAAAGTTAAGGATCTTTAACTCTTTTGCAGTCACCTCTGCTAACCTACGTCACTGAGCATTCTTGCCATGCTAGTTGAACTCCCTCTGACTAAATAATTTTCGTTTATCTACGTACTTATTTTTCTTTTCTGCTGCTAGCTTTGTACGCTCTCATGTATTCATTGATAACACCTACAGTACTGTACCCTACTGTGCATAATTCCATTGTGTTACAAAAGGCAAACTACACTACCTAAATTCTAGAATGCCCTAGTATTTTTTACTTTCCTTATTTCTTTTTGTCCTTGCGTCGCCATACGTATTAATCCCTTTATTCAAGTTTATTTTATTGCTTGAACAAAATGTACTTCTGGAAAAAAGAAAGGAACGCTAAAACGAACGTCGGACACAGAAGCAAGAGGCATACGGAACGGCGCTCAACTTCCAATTGAGGTTTATTGGACAGACGTTTACTCAAAGTTGATGATGATGATTTTGTGGGGTTTAAAGTCCCAAAACCAGCTCTTATTATGCGAGACGCCGTAGTGGAGGTCTCCGGAAATTTCGACCACCTGGGGTTCTTTAACGTGCACTGACATCGCACAGCACACGGGGCTCAACATTTCGCCTCCATCGAAATGCAGCCGCCGCGGCCGGGATTCGATCCCGCGACCTTCGGATCTGCAGCCGAGTGCCATAACCACTAGACCACCGTGGCGGGGCGTTTACTCAAGGTTGAGTGCCTCTTCTGGTTGCCTCATGCTTTTTTTTCTCCATTGTTTCTTAGCGCTTCATTCGTTGTTCTTTGCTTCTAGTAAGAACCAATTAGCCCGAAGACGTGTTCTGCTAAATGTATTGTTGCGATCCCTCTTATATAATGCCCGAACTTGAGCCATTCAGGTAAACAAATGAAATGCTATGCGGTGACAGCACGTAAACGTTCATGAGTTCGTGGATGTTTCCCACGATATTACGAAGGAAAAAAAATATGGATCACTGTGTTTCTGCCTCCATTATTGCGGCTTGGTCAGAATGACTAAAGAGAATTTGCAACTTCTTCCTAACGATTGATGACGTTTTGAACCGCCTTTGCAAAGCAAAGTATTTCTCCTCGATGGATTTGAAGAATGGCTGCCGGCAAATCGAAGTCGTTGAAAGGGGTCAATACGAAACTACCGTCATCACCTCAGATGACCTGTTCGGAAAGTGTAGCCGTGTGTCGCTGCAATTGCCAGCAACCGGCAATCTTGGGCAGCGCCTTCATGCACTACTGGAAGCGTGGGTGGAGTACAAAGCTTGACAAAAGTGCAGTTGTGCCAAAATGTAAAATCTAAACAACGCGCGTGCCATTTTGGAAGCCTGTTCGTACTCTGTTGGTATTCCGTCTGCACAAACGCGCATTAAAAATTATCACTTGTTTGAAGTGTGCACAATGTAGTACGTACTTCTATAGCTCACTGCATGTGGTTCCAGTGTATGTTTGTATGAACTGAAAATTGCCGAGGTCATGCATACTATTATCGAAACCAACGATCCACTTCCAAATCCTTTGTGTAAAATCCCGTTGCAAAATACAAGCGCTGCAACTAATCAGTGTTTTAATCGGCCTTCATGTCATAACCTGTACGGGAAAAGGCTAGTGGAATTTCATCATCATCATCAGCCTAACGGTGCATTAACTTGGAATTCTCTGCCAATGCATAGAAATTGATTTGTGGGGTTTAACGTCCCAAAACCAGTTCTGATTATGAGAGACGCCGTAGTGGAAGTCTCCGGAAATTTCGACCACCTGGGGTTCTTTAACGTGCACTGACATCGCACAGCACACGGGCCTCAACATTTCGCCTCCATCGAAATGCAGCCGCCGCGGCCGGGATTCGAGCCAATGCATAGAAAAGCCCGTAACTTCAGGTCAGCTGTGAGAAAATACTTTTTTTTTTTTTGAAAAATACTGTCGATAAAGTACACTTTTCATTTACATCACTGCCTAAATTGTGCATACCACATCCTTAAGTTGTTCATGTCAATTGCATTGCTATGTATTATATCTGTTTCAGTTGGCTCGCGTGTTGCGTTCTATACTCTAAGTTGACTATTGAGCCGGGACTAGCCAGTGGCTATGTATGGGTCTAGAAATGTTTACATATATTGTACAATATGTTGTAAATAAATAAATAACGAAGGAATGAATGAATGAATTATCATTTTTTAAAGGTCAGAGAATATAGCTGTCGTATGAACGTATATAAGCATTGGTCTATACCTAGAACATGCCATGATTGGAATATTCTTCCGGAGGAGGTTGTCTTGTGGCCATTCAGTTCCTTTGACTGTGCCGATGCTGATTTCTTGTTTCACTAGGCATCGCGTCATCTTTACTTATCATCAATCAAACTTTGTCTATTAATCTGTATGTAATCATTGGTGTACTTGGCTTCACTCTCATTATATTTTTCTAGTGTTCAGAGTGCAGATATGTCATGTCATCTGCAGTCTGAACCGTATTAATGATCTTGATATGTTAACTCAGA
The DNA here is from genome assembly GCA_013339685.2 of Hyalomma asiaticum. Taxonomy (NCBI): domain Eukaryota; kingdom Metazoa; phylum Arthropoda; class Arachnida; order Ixodida; family Ixodidae; genus Hyalomma; species Hyalomma asiaticum. Next base: position 3,275 of record JABSTT010004732.1, read on the forward strand.
ATGTATGCCACCAGCAATATATTCTTTGTTTTGTATTCTCGCCTACAATAATGCCCATTGGGCGCTGTAGTTATCTGAATAAATGAAAATAAATAAATAAATTGAATGAGTGAATCAAACAGCAAAGCACGTGCATGACTTCAAGCTCCATTCTGCCGACCCCGCCTGAAAGTAACTTTATCAAAACCATTGTGTAGTAGAGGAGTCAACGACCCCAATGGATAGTAATCAACTAGTTATCTACAGGTGAGCCCGCCCCCATTTGGCTAGCCTTATAGAACTGTTTTCCGTGGGTTTTGATTCCAAAGTCGTTTTAATTTTCTTTTTCACCCTTTCCCCCATGTCCATCTTTTTTGCGGTCGTTTCAATAAACAACGCGGATAATTTGCGCTTCTCGTGTTGTCCTCGTCCTGTGCGCCTTATGAAGTCTTCTTTGTAACTGCAGTGCAGTTTAACGATCATAGAAAACCAGCTAGCCGAGTCCCTCATCTTGCTGACATATGCGTAGTTGATGTTTGGACAGGAGTTGGCACTCCCAAGATGGGTTTTAACGGGCCCAGGCTATTGCATTGGTGAGTATCGCATGTTTCTTTATCATGTGTATTTAAATAAGGGCCAGCAAATGTTACTCTTTGTCCAGTGCTCTGCTTTGCAAATGCGAAACCGTCTTTTTCCTGAAGCCATCAGTATAAGTATAGCTTGAAGCGCCAGTAAACGCAGCACCTGTGAAAAAAAAAAAAGTAATCTTGGCCACGAAACATAAACGCAAGCGTACGTGAGCAACGTTTTCTACTATAGGTACAAAAGTTGCCATAGTATTCTGCGGCGGACAGTGAAGGAGTGTGTGTCCGGCGTAAGCAGCTGCAAATTGATAGAGTGGTAATATCGGTGCTTCCAAAGTGCTCCATCACCGTGTCAAAGTTGATGCCAGACAATGATGTAGTGCAACGTCAGGCACCTACGCAGTCAAGGTATAACCTCGAGCTAGCTCGTCTGCCTTCATGGTGTGGTTTGTGCCGCCATCATAAAAAGGACGAAATGCGAAGAAACACATGAGTACAGGGACTGACTCTAACGTGAATTTCACTTGAAAAATCAGTTAATATTGCTTACTCCTGCATCCATATGTCGACGCAGGTGCAGCGCCAATCTTTCGTCTACTTATATTTAGAAGCGTACTAAAGAATTCGCTGTGGTCAAAGTTAATCGACTGTCTCGCCTCCTCCTCCTTTACGACGCGCTCCCAATCATATCGTGTTGTGTGATCTAAGAGCACAGATGGTAACATTTCCAATTTAAGCCCGTGAAAAGTGCCCAGATTCGTACCTCATCCTTTAAGTAAAAGCGATTGCGTCTTCATAACCTAAGGGATGGAAGAGAGTACAGAAGACGAAGCCTTAGGTGCCGCACCACTCAGCTAAAACTCAACCACCAAAGAAAAAAAACCGCGAATTCACGTTTCCTTACACCCCTTTTATCCGCGATGGGTAACCCAAAACAGACAATAGTCACCATGCAGTCATCGCAAGCGCTACCAAATGCATCGTACTCGACACTCGGCGCACGCAGCTCGAGCGTGCCCCAACAACAGAGCCGAACAATGCATTGCAAACACTCCACGCCCCACCCCACCAATCGCAAGCACACGCTGAGTGGCTCATCTAATCAGCAATCTCATTGCACTTGTTCGCAGAGTTCTCGTGGTGAAATCTAAAGCTACAGAGTTATGGTGCTAGTGCCCGATCGGACACCAGACACTTCGGTAGTGCTGGGCACCAGACACCTATTCGTTATATGTCCATACGATATATGTCTGTCTTTTTTAAATCGCTGCTGCACTTTACAAGCATCGAGCATAGGCTCAGATTTCCTCCGAAGTGTTTCCAGTCGCAATATCTATTTGGTTTGAAGTATGTTGCGAAAGTTCTATTACATTTTATATATTACAGCATTGTGACGCCATTTCATTATACATGATGCAGTATGTCTTGCAACACATGGCACGCGTTGTAGCCTGGGAAAAGGAGAGCAACGTTAAGTAGTGGGGTACGTCATGCTCGCGAACTTCACAGCGAGCGGTCTCTGTAGACTACAACATTTCAGCTGGCTTCCTCGGTAGAGAAGCGCTCGCGTTCCTCGTTTTTTCTTTGAACCACGTTCTCTTCTTTAGATACTTCATATAGACGTTCGAGGGGTTTCGTGCGTGCCACAGCCGCTATCTCGAAGTCATTAGAGCGACGCGCATCTGGTGCGCTTGTTAACTTCCAGCAGCCGAGATGGGAGAGCTTGTACCGAGTTTTTATTCCGTCCCAGGCCAACACGCCGCTACTTTTTCGCTGGGTAGATAGGCTGTGTTTTCACTCTTTCTTATAGATCCCCGTCCTTGTTAGGCAGCATGTTGCAGGGACTGAACTGTGTCTATTCGCCAGAGCTTTCCTTTCAGAAAATGAGTTACAAGTCGTGCATGTATACTAAGCTGACGCACAACCGCGTCGGATTTTGAGGCGTTGCGAAATGGTACGATGTCGAACTAAACATGTGTGCATCGCGCTACACGTCTGGGGCTGAATTCACAAAACTTCTATTTCGTAAAGGCTTTTTGCCATTGGCCAGCGGCTTCGCTAATGATATTCCCAGTATCAGGATTAACTGAAATTTTTTCTCACGAATATTTTTGTCGTAAGTTGTGTTTTTAAATACGAGCCCTGTCCTTGTGCAATATGCTTAGATTGCCTAAATGTGGCAGTGCGCGTAGCGGTTAGACTTTGCGTGCTTGGAGATTACATACTGAACGATGGTGCGTTAACTTTGCGTTCGTTGTCAACCGGATATATTTGATGTTTGATGTGTATTTGTTTTTATTATAGAGACAGCAGGATGGGGAAGAAGGCTGCAAATGGAGGGCAACGGGCCGCCAATCCTGCACTACTGAGTACAGCGGTAAGCGTTTATGTGAATCAGTGCAACACATATGACAGTGTGCATGAAAAACTGAAATGAGCCAAGCACACTATCTCTGTTCTAATTGTTGCACTACACTACCTGTTTTATTCGGAGATCTGCGTTTTTTAGTCGAATTTTACTCGGATTTCTCAGGAGTTATGGAAAACAACTCAAATGCTGCCTAGCATGAATTGTTCTAGTTTCCGACCTTTCGTTAATTTGTTTTATGTAGGCGCTGATGTTGAGACATTGTTTTACGTGTTCTTGATGTATATAGCTTGTTCTTTCTATGTGTCCTAACAACCTGCATCGATGAACAAATCGCAAAATGTGATTTAGGACAGGGAATGTCGCAGGAGCCAACGTTTCGACAAGTGGACTTCTCTTCGTCGGGGCGGCAACTGCCTTCTCCAGCGTTCGTTTATGTACAGTGTCGTCCACTCTTGGTGCGAACACGGCCCACCGTGGCCGCGCTCCGCGGAGCGCCAGCGCTCGTGGCGTGGCCGCGCATCGAATCTAATCTAGCGCATGCGCACAGGGGCTTGGAAGCGGGGTTTCGTTTCGCTTGAAAAGCGCGGGCCACAGGATGCTGTGCATCGCAGCAAGGCATGCACTCCCGCGCTTTTCAAGCGAAACGAAACCCCGCTTCCAAGCCCCTGTGCGCATGCGCTAGATTAGATTCGATGCGCGGCCACGCCACGAGCGCTGGTGCTCCGCGGAGCGCGGCCACGGTGCGCCGTGTTCGTACCAAGAGTGCATGAGCCTGTACGCCTTTGCACACTCTCCCCCGTCCACAGAAAGAGAGGAGAAGAAGGGCAGCACGTGCGAAAAATAACAAAAAAAATCGTCGCCGCTAAAACCTCGCACCTACCTCCGTTACATAGACGATATCTTTATTATTTGGGAACATGGTGTAAGTGCACTAAGCACGTTTTTTGAGCATTTTAAAAACTTTCACCCCAGCATTAAGTTTTCCATGCACCACTATGCTAGTAAAATTGATTTTCTCGACACGACAGTATCCATCGAAAAAGGAAAACTAAAGACGACACTTTACAGAAAGCCAACGGACAGCCAGCAATATCTAGATTATAATAGTCGTCACCCGCGACACTGCAAACAGGGGATATTTATAGGACAGGCAAGGCGCATAAGAAGGATTTGTAGCAACGACGCGGATTACGTTCGCCACTTAAGCAATTTAAAGGCAACCTTAGCTGAACGAAATCACCCGCATGACGCTCTCAACAAGGCATACAATGACGCGCGCAAACTAGATAGGACAGCCGCACTAGAAAAAAGAGCCCCTAAAGTGCAGGCCAACCAGCCGCTAGCATTCGTAACGAAATACTCCAATGCACTTCCTAACATAAATAATATTTTTCGCAAATACTATCCAATACTAACAAGCAACCAGCGCCTTAAAAAAGCGTTTCCGGAAATACCAAGAGTCACCTACTGCCGTAATGGAAATTTTAAGGACCTGTTAGTGCATGCCAAAGTAAACCCTCAGCGCACCGCCTGCGTAATAACTTGCTCCCATCCCAGATGTAAGACTTGCAAGCATACTCAAAATGATCTTAAAGTTTAGAGCACGGGCAGTGACTATGTCCATCATGTAAAATCTAGTTTCACTTGCACTAGTTCAAACGTTATTTACAAGTTGGAATGTTCACTCTGTCACAAGCAATACATCGGTGAAACTGATCAACCAATTAATGTTAGATTAAACGGGCACCGCGCGGACACCGCGAATAACCTGCCGAAGGCAGTGGCGCAGCATTTTAATATGACAGGTCATAATTTCGACGAACTGAAACTCTACATACTTCAGGGAAACTTCCGCTCGCAGAGGGGCAGAAAATACAGGGAATCCTATCTCATATACAGGTTCAGTACTCTCCAGCCTACAGGCATAAAACTTTCAAAGGGAACCCTTGGGTCCATTAGATACGGTGGGGGGTCAACAAAGTCGACAAAAGGTTAATGTATGCACAAGCTAACAGTGTTTCTCCCAGACAGTCTACTTTAAGGTGCGGAGCCCCCATCCAGTTCAACGAGAACAACGGCCTTAAACAGTGTAGTTACATTTTTAGCCACAAGCTTTCTGTGAAATGCACTGTTGGTGCGGGGCACGTGGTGTGGGGTGGAGAGGGGGGCACATGCCATAGGAGTAACTACTGTTCTGAGCCTGTGTTCCTTTTTTCATCCTGCTTTCTGGCACAGCGCACACAATGCATTTGCAAGATATGTACAAGGAGCGGATTCTTTGGAAGCTCTTGCTCTTGCCCCTTATATTAGTCACGCTAACACCTGTCACCGAACTACGCCTGCACCCAACGCCCCCCCCCCCCCCCCCCATTTATTTGTTATTGTTCTCCTCTCTCTTCTTCTCCTCTCTTTCTGAGGACGGGGGAGAGTGTGCAAAGGCGTACATAAACGAACGCTGGAGAAGGCAGTTGCCGCCCTGATAAAGACAAGTCCGCTTGTCGAAATGTTGGCTCCTGCGAGATTCCCTGTTCTAAATCGTATTTTGCGATTTGTTCATCGATTCAAGCATCCATCTTCCCCTGAGCTTCTCTTCTAGTTTGGATTTCTAAGAACCTGCAGTGGTATATCTGGCAAGCTTAGAAAGTAATAAAGTGCAAATGCTTACAGGGCGCAAATTGAACAAACAAAAGAGAGGGACACACAGACACACACAAAGCGCAAGACACACACAAGGCGCTTTGTGTGTGTCTGTGTGTCCCTCTCTTTTGTTTGTTCAATTTGCGCCCTGTAAGCGTTTGCACTTTATAATAAACCAACTAGCCCAAGAAGCAGTTTTATTAAGTTAGAAAGTAATGTATTAAGAAGGAGTGCTGACTTATTACGTATGTTTAAATGTTCGGAGTGAAAAACATATTTAAGCTTCAGTGAAAACTGGCTACAGTACTGTACATTATACATAATATAATTGATTAGGTTTCACGTGCGACAGCAAGGATGTTAATAGGAGGCAAGCCGCATATTCGATGGTCCCGGAGTAACTTTGGCCACCTGGGGTTCTTTCATGGGATAAGGGTAATAAAGAAAGAATAGCGATTGTCACGGAATGACATTGCCTCGTGGTGTAATATAGCTGAAGGTTTACGGTATCCCTGCACGTGCGAAGTTAGAAGCGCTTCCACCGCTTCAAATACGTCAATAGTTCTCGACTCTTTTCGGAGAAAACAAGGAGGACATGGTGTTCTGAGCTTGGAAACTGCGACTTGGAGCGTCCCCACGTGAGCTCCGGGCGCGATTCTTGAAACACCGAGGCGCGGTGATTCGGATCAGCAATGCAGGGCAGGACAGCGGGGCGCCGTTTGGCGGGCACTGACCACGTGCGGGCAGTACGCTATTGTGTTGTCGGGGGCCCCTCGCCTCCGAGATGGACGACTAATGCACATCTTTGTTGTGACCGGCGAAGAAGGGACCCCCGCGACTCGGACACTAATGACCTGTCAGTCAGGCGAGTTGAATGAAGACGCCGACTCGACGACCACGAGAAAGGGTTTGGCCCCAGTGCATTAATTGCGAGAGGGATATTTTGGGCGGAGGAAGAAATGCAATGCCGGAGCAATTGTCTCACAAACACGCCCCGATTCCGCCGACAGCGAATCAGGGACAACGTGTGCGTATTTAAGCGAGGAGCATTGAGGGCCACAGGGTTCTAGTCGCTTGGCTGACATGTCATAGAAGCCGATCATCGTATCGCTTTAGAAGTTGTTAGCGTAGCTTTGTACCAGCTGGCCACCTAACCTTAGCCGCTTCGCTTAGTTGAGATGCGTGCTTACCGTCTGCAACGTAGGCATCGGCACTTCGTCTCGAGTTACTTCAAACTGCTCGAGTTTGCCATCAAGCACTAGTTCCCCGGGAAACATCAGCGCTGCAACTCCGTCGACCTCAACGCTTTGCTGTACCAGACTGTGCCGCACCGGACCATCGCGGACCCTTCAACGCTGCCGGTCATCTCCACGTATTCCACCCCCTGTTTCTACCCCTGAACTTTCTTCTTGAACTTTTGTTAGCTTTTGTAAATTAGACTCGCATTGCTAACATTGCCCTCTGTACTGTTTGTTAGTTATTTTGTATTGTGGTTTGTTATTCTTGCGCGTTAGTATTTTGCAAAGCTCTATCATCGCTATTAATTGCTAAATTGTTATTTTGAGGGAAGCGTAGTTGTTTGCCTTGTATTCCTTGTGCCACGTACGTTATCGTTATAAACTTGTTTTGTTTTCTAAACCACGACTCCGATCCTTTCACTGTGTCTGCTTGCGTGCGTACGGAACGACCGAAACTGTCGTCGTTCCCTTCGCCGATTTCGCGCCGGGGAGCTTGAAGGATGGCCCTGTAACAGCGATTCTACAAGAAAAGGTTGTTTACGGTCACAGCCAGTCGCTCACAGTTGGAATGATCCCAACTGTAAGTGCACTCAGAGAAGAAGAAAAACAAAACTACGATTTGTTGCCACAAAAGGGAACTTAACGAAGAGCTTTCATTTCCAAGAAATCCGTTTGGATTTCCTTGCACCTTTGTCCGGCAAACGTATGGATTCTCCCTTTTCCTTTCACAAAAACGTTACGCCGCCTTGCGGAATTCCGCAGCACTTATTTTCCAAAAGGTAACTATGATTGCTACATCGAATATGATAAATGCAACTTTCTAATTGCTGTAACTTGTATTTGAACCTAACCAAGCTTTGTCACTTCGTAGCTGTTGTCGTGGAAGCCGTTCGCTTTCTGAGTAATTACGTACGCAACTATAGTCTGCAAACTGACCTTTCTAGTCTCACTTATTCTTATGTACATTTGGTATATTACAACTTTACATGACTAACTTGGCGGCTATTGCTGCTTTTATCGCCAGTGTAGCGGGTTACGTAGCCCATAAGGATACAGGAATTTAACAAACAACTTTTTACCTTCAGTATAGTAATGGTGACGAATACGTAACTATGTTGCCAAAAAAGTAGCGCTTTAATGATCCTTCGGTCACCTGTAACGGTTTACCTTGAGCAGTGAGTATTCGTTGCTTCCATTGATCGCACCGAGGAGAGTTGCGCTTATCCTTAAGTTCAATAGAATATATTGTATTGATGTAGAAGCGACGCGCTACGTAGGCAGGTATAAACTGCTCATTATACCAGGCCGGCAGCTTAATTGATGTCAGTAGCCTAAATAAACATGCCACAGACGTCACTAATTACCACATCTTCATGTGTACCTGTGGGCGCACAACCTTACTTTAGAAGTGGTCTACGTGTAGAGCTAAGCCCCCAATTTAATAAATAAATCCCATCGAACTAACTTTATTAATCTCGGACATCGCTATGAAACCACTGAAAGCAGACAGAATAAGAACAGTAGGTGGATTAGTTGAGCATTGCTTCGTTTCAGCACCGGCATGGCTGGAAAAACGCAGCAATGATGACGAAGAAATAGAAAGTGAATAAAGAACTATTTCAGTTATGAGGTAGAGGTTCTTCCTCGGTGCGTTGCACTCCATATGGACAGCTGCAAAGAGAATGCTTTCAGGGATAGCTGCAAGACACAGCCTCTAGCTCGAAACACCGTCGACACAATGTACCTCCGTTCCTTTGTGCCTGTCTCCAAATAAAACGGGCACATTGAGAACGAAAGAGAGACAGTGTAAATTGGCAGGCAGATTCAATCTTCCGTAAGAATTTACAAGACACAAGGACCAAGTTGTGCAAACACCAGACATATCTTCGGCCAACCGTCGATAAGTTTACCCGGTGCCCTCATTCCAGCAGAAAGACGCCACCACTATTTCGCATACGGGTACCTCCAGTGAAAGCCGGTGTCATCGGGTGCCGCTTAGCTGTGAAATATCCTTCACTCGCTCCACGTTTTCATCAGGTTCTTCCACGGCGGCAATGCAATGTGTCAGGGCTGCCTGCGTTGCCTCCTATTCACCCTGTATGACCCTATTTTAGCTGTAGTAGCAACGCTTCCCGGTAAGCTTACACGACGCTTTAAATGCGCCTTTCTTTTAAACGTGGATCAAATGTCGCCTTTTTTCGGTTTTGACTAATACCCCTGACATACGGGCATGCTAAAGTACTTTAGTTAAGGTCACATCCGCCGGAAAGGAGTTCATGCCCAGTGACACACGACAAAGGAGTATCCCCTTCCCGGCAAAGTTCCCTTGCAGAAAGGTAGACCGGCGATCTACTTTTCGAGCGTAAAGGCGTACTCTCGACAACAGCACACTACCCGTAAACGGGAGAGAACGTTTCACAAAATTACAACACCCCGCAACTATTTTCTTGCCTTGCGTATAAGCTTCAGCTTTTATCCGTGTAATGAGATTTGTCGGGCCGCAACGATTTATTTTTACCGCACTCTCGAACGCTCACATCGCCGCCATGCGGGATTCCGGCAGTCATTATCTTTTTAGTCGCGGCGTGAAACGAACCATCAACATTATTAGCCATCAGCAATAAAAACGATATTTTCACGATCCACAATCGCTAATGATAATTAAACGCGGAACATTTTAAAAATGTTCACTATCTTGCTACTTTAACAAGGAGCGCCATTTTTTGCGGCGTTCGTCTTAGGAACCACCTGAATAAGTTCACGCGCTACCGTGTGTCATCGGCGCAACTACTTTCTGCAGAGGGTCCTTTAGAGTAGAAAAAGGGGTTTACTACAAAGGACTTTACTTTCGCCCGTCTGTCAGGGGTATAAGCGACCTTCAAAGCTGAACCCCCTAAAAAGCCAGAAGAGTCCTCTAGCACTTCCTGAAGCTTCTTTAGGCTGAGAGGAAATGCCAAACGCTCAGATATTGAAATAAAAAACGATGCCTACGATGCATTTACATGTATGTGGTGGAAATAACTATTCATCTTGTGTCGTGTTGTCTGAGTGCATGACAGCGTCTTTCTGTAAGCGAACAGTTTTTGGTAAAGACGCAGATGGACGCCGATCAACGAAAGAAAATTAACTGAGGTTAGTTAATTTTATTTTCCTTGGTCGGCGTCCATCTGTGCTTTTATCAATGTTTCATCCTGACCAGAGCAGATTTCGTCAGGTGCTCGTCTTCGCGTATAGTTCTTCTCTCCTCTGTTCCCTTATTTAAACAGCAAAGGTGTCCTTGGTATAGACTGCGCACTGTCGACATGCTTGGTATCACGCAAAAGAAAAACTCAGATGTAGTCCTGTCCTCCCAATACTGCATGGGGGCGACGAAATGTACAATTTAAAGTGTAGAAAATGTTTAGCTTCAAAATGTTTAGCCGCGCCAATCAGGGCCTCAGGATGCGAGCTTGAACAATTCAGTGACACCGTGGCTGCTCTACAACAGAACTCACTGTACACAAGCACTTCGAGTTGCACGTTTCAACACTGCATGATTCTATATTACAAACGCCACTTGTATTAATACATTATAAACAAGAACTATGGACCGGTGTTGTCGGTAGGATGACTGGAGCAATGCATCTGATTCCCAAGCCTCTTACGCAAAAAGAAATAAGCGTCTGCTTCTTCGCGCGTTGTCTCTTGATTTCACAGTTCGATGCACTGAGCTACTAACAAGAAGATGGTGCGACAGAACGGTTGTACACAACGGGGAAGTGTCATAGCCAGTTGCAGTGCATGTGCTTGGAAGTGGAGAAACAGCGGCGTCATCAAGAGGTTGATCCCTCTCCTTCAGTAAGGCATAAGAGCTGAGGACGCCAACGGCGGGCAACATCCGGGCTGATCGCCTTCATCTACTTCGTAGCATACAGCCGTATACAGTGCGTGTTTTTTCCTCTACAATCAGCGTGCCTTTCGGAGAAGCAGCTTCGGACACAATTGACATGTAGGGGAAGAATCTAATAAGTGTACCTATTTCTGGCTTCTGCGGCGTGCACTGATGGGTGTTCTGATTGCCACTGTGTTTTTTATTCGCTTTGTTTCGGGTCTATGTGTGTGGCCAGCGCTTGGGGGTTAATAGAGAAAGTAGTGGCAACCCTGCTTTTGCATTTCTTGACCAAGCGGCCTGCCCGATTGCGATTACTTCTTTCTGCACCGTGCCTGTAGTGAGCATCTGTAATTTCGTAAGCCGGCTACCAGTCCGCCATAAGTTCCCGCAATACAGTGCCACAATGCTTGATCTCTTTAGCGCCATTGTTTTTATGTGATTCCATTGAATGCGAGCATAGTTATGTGTGTGTGTATGTGTTCGACTCATTGTATGCTATCTTGCTGCTTAATACCGCATTATATGTGCGCTGATGAAGGGCTACCGCAAAATGCTTGGGGTCACCAGTATAAGCCAAGTCCATACAATTTGCGTTTAACTGAAAAATACAGGTAACTGCTAATTGGCCACAATTGTAAAACGATGTAAGCAGTTAGGACTAATACACATCAAACCTGCTAAGCTTACTTCCGTAGCAACCATAAATTGGCGCAGCTACTTTCCATACGTAAACTCAAATGAATTCACGAAAAAAAAAACGCAGACACACTAACTCTCTATTTCTATATTTGCTTTTAGAGCGAACCTACTTTGCACTAGCCTGCTTCGTCGAGACCGGCAGGGAAAAAACTCAAGCTGTGCGAGAATAAAAATTGGCCCTCGGGTACCGGATTAGAACGGCCGACGGCCTGGTTAATAGACGAACACGCTAACCAATTCAAACCCCGTCGCTTCGTCGTACGCGGGCTTTAATTCAAGGTATTATATGCATGAAGAAGTAGGCGTAGCTAAATGCAGGCATCTGTAACAGGTACGCGCACTCTAGTGCGCGCTCGGTGAATGACGATGTGAACGCATCTGAACTATATGATTCCTTCGAATTCTCCACCAAGGAAGGAGAAACATAAATATGGAATTGAAGTAGTATGCAAAATTTTATAGACAAAAAGAAACAGGAAGAATGCAGCAAGAAAAATAAAAAGATAGAAAGAAAAAAGGAAAAAGAAAGGGGCATGCACGCGCTACGCATAGTTTGGCGCATTTTTGCCGACAGAAAGGGCTTCAAAATGTTTTTGAGCGGTCGTGGTCTCTTTCTTAACACTCCTTACGCAGGAATTTAGGTCACTTAGTGTGCGCCTATGAAAAACCCGAGGGTACGATCCAAGTCACGGTTCGTCGGATAAGGTTGTCGTGGTGCTCGTTGTGTAACAGTTGGGCAGAGTCGAACTTTACCCGAAAATTAGCCCTAAATATATACATTTCATGTTATATACGCAATGTGACTGCATAAGACCACCACTGTTACGTTAGCTGGTGGTCTATAATGTCAGCTAGTGTTTACGAAGTTATCGCGGGCTAATGCAAAAATTCTTCCTTGTTCTAGCTCTTCCTATGTGACCCTGTAGCTGCATGCTGTTCACACGACCTGGAGCAATCAAGCTGTCGTTATGCAGCTTTTATACTGTCATCCCCGCTGCTAACAGGTGCTCTACTTGTCTGGAGACGAACTTCAATTGCGATGTTGCCTACTGGTGACTAACTATTCACTGGTGATGCCTGCTGCTAGCGAACTCGTGGTTACTCTTAGCGAACGAACACATTAATATTATTGCGGTAAGTACAACTAGCACTGCTTAGTGCGCACTAGCCCTGACTAATCCTAGTAACTCTGGGTATTGCTTCGAAATGTTGACTTGTAGTTGCGAAGTGCTGGACAGCCTTTGCTCAATGTTGGCTAGTGCAGGCTAGTGCTTTGTAATTTTGGCTAGTGGATGATTATGTTAGCAATGCTTAACGTTTAAGTGTCACCTAGTGCTACCTACCATTTGCGACAGTCGTGCAGTAATATCGCAACGATGCGACAGCGCCTTGTGGCTGCTCTTGTGAATGTAGCACGTTTCTTCTAGCATTGATGGGGGTACTCTAGAGAGCAATATCACGCATTTGCTTAGTTTTAGCTTTCCGTTTGCAGTGTAATTGTTTCTCAGTTCCTGCATAATCTGTGTGATACATGAACACCGTAAAGCAACGTGCACCCTCAAACGATGTGGCAGGAGCCTGAACGCATTCTACACATAGTTTAAACATACGTTATCGCACGCAGCACCAGTGGCGGTATATTGCACAGAGCTACAAAACGTACTCGGTAGTGGCAGTGCACTTACACCACGAACAAGGGACTGCAAAGACGCAAACTTTTGGGACGAGGGTCTGCAATATCATGAGTCATGTTCGTGACGAGAAAATTCACGTGTACTGTGCTTCGGCCTGGAATTTCCAATGCACTGTTTATATCTGAACCTGTTGTTTCTGCGCTCGCGTTTATACTTTTCTTTTAAAACAAGATGCACGTGATAGTCGCCCACGCTGCTCAGCTTGGGTGAGTACGCTAAGCGGATCCGCAGCTCTCCCACATATTGTTTCCGAAGCCTTTGCTGCCATCCGCAGTGGACAAGGCATTCCTTTAACAGGGCACCAGTGTCGAAACACCAGGTTACGAAAAAGTGATCAGCCTACTATGAAGGTCTGTGTTTGGCGGTCTAGTTTGATGGGCTGCTTTTATTTTCTTGCGCCTTTCGGGGGCATGCGAACTTTCCCGAACATGAAGGCAGCCAACTCGTGGAATGCCTGAGCTAAGTCGACGTCTTGTTGCAATTTCTCCTAAACTGCGAGTTCTTTCAGTGGCTCATCAGCAGCTCTCGCTTTCGACGGCACTTAGAAAACGCCGAGGAAAGGCATCCATGAAAAAAAAGTGTTATTTAGAAAACTACTCTTACATCTATCTTGAGCTACCACCAAATGGAGTAAACGCCGCAGACCATCGCCAAGTCCACATTTGGTCCGATACACTCTGCTGTCCCCATCTTTTCAGTATGGCGAAAAATCCTGGGGTCTGTGTTAACACTGTCGATCGCGGACATCCCGTAATTAGTTCTATGGCATTAGTAAACGGGCATCTTCTGTCGAGACTTATTCTGATCGCTGGGCTCAGACAATGGATTCTCAATATCAAAAATATGCCTTACATTCCGATAATGTAATCTTAGTTGCGCAGGGCTGGACCGAAGTTCAATGCTAAAAAGCAATAAACTTCTGTGTGGTGACGCAGGTACATCTTAGCGTTTATGCAGCCCACGCGGCTCCTTCTATGCGGTATCACGGTGAGAAAAGACTGCGTCATCACTGCAACGTTGGGAAAAGGTGAAGTGCTCCTTAATTCACAAAAAGGAAGCATAAGTTGTTTTGCTTTATTTGGTGTAAAATGTGCCTTCATAGAGGTAAACTTAGGCGACCACGGTCTGCTTTAGAACAGAATAAAAGTGAACGTAGGATGCAGAACGACTAAAATGGTCCCTCGCCCACAGCAGCAGATATCCTAAAGGCTAAAGTAAACGATCCTTTCATCTTGAACTTGTACTACGTCCATGTTAATTTAGCGTTTGCTAGGCGAGTTAACCAGACCGGAGAGTATCAATGTGAAAGCGGGTTAATAAGTTTGCACATTAATAGTGTAAGTTATTTTGTTTACTCACACAACACTTAGTTTTCACAAACGACTTTATATATTCATCCTTTCCTGTATATCCTCGAAGACCGGGAAGATCAAGTGTCTAGACGTCTCTCTTAGCATTGTCAGGATTTTACGAGTTCAGTGCTCCCGCAGAGAAACGATCGTAAAAGTTACACGACGAGCGAACTTAAGAAAGGTCACTAGGATTCGGTGTGTCACTGCTGGGTGCATATCGGATGTACAACAACGCTTTGCATGTAAGTGCTAGGCACTACACTTCTGTCTGAGAAGCGGGCTTGCAGCTAATTAGGGTCAGCGCAGGGTTCTTGCATCACCACCAATAAAAGCCCCTAGAAGGTTCGATAAAGCGTTAACCTTTAAGGAACCACGTGATCCGATGACACGTATCGTATGGAAGGCGACGACTTCTAGTACTTCCGCACCAGCGAACACTCGGAGAGGTCGTCTAGTGCCAAATTACGAGGCTGGGTATGTTCCTATCTCGAAGAAGCCTCTCGAAATGTTTATGGTGGCTTAAGGCCGCTTAAAGAAGACACGGCTTCTTCCCTCATAGACCGTTCTGTGTTTGGGCTTCAGATTTTCAGCACCCTACCCAAGACGCTTGCCAAACAGATTATTCCGTTTCGAACTAAAGGTGAGCAATTCAGAGTACATCGCGCTCTACCATGGGAGAGCTCAGTAGAGCTATCCCTGTACCTTCACATGCAAAGTGTACAAGGTACACTACTGCGCCAATGTTTTTATTGCAGCTGGCACTAATCTACCTCCATTGCACTAATCTCTCTCCATGCAAATTCACCTAAAGCACAATAATTGTGACTGCTTCTAAGACGCGTATTTCTCGGTATAATAAGATTTGTGTGTCTTGGCAGTGCTTTGGTAAAACTGTCATGATGAAATGCTACAGCACATGCCGTATCGCGAGAGAAAAATAACTCCGTGCCTTCTACAACGCTGAGCGTCGTCTGCTACGGAGCAAGATCAACGGCACCGGACGCTACAATCTCTCATCGCCGGCTTACGGCTCAGAACAAACGCACGCGGCATAAATTGTGCACCGTAAAGGCCGTCCCCACTAGCAGCAAAAATGCGCGCGGCGAGCGCTTCCGCGGCACGCGCGCGTCAACAAGTCCCCACTCGCGTTTTGCGGCAAGCGGCGACGAGGCAGCCAGAACGTCCTGACGCCCCAACTGTTGTTGTTCTATTTGAAAGGTCTCCCGAAAACGCGCTCTAACCAATGACTGTCTTTCGTAACCATGTACGTCTCTCTAGCGCTATGGCTGTTCACGCTATCAAAAACCTACTGCGATGATACTTGTTGCTCGGCGTCTCGGTACTGGCAGGCTTAACGAAAACTGTATAGGTCTGGGCATGGCCTCTGAGATTTTACGACGGCCAGTCACTTTCGAATCTCAGACGCTGTGTATTGTGGTTATACGTTTCTGGCAGATGGCGCCACGCGTCCGCACCACCGTCGGCACGCCTCCTGGCACGCTTCTGAATGGTGCTTGTTTCGCGGCGGCCGCAAATATGGGCGTTGCTGCCTTTTTCACGAATCTCGCCGCGCGCGGCGACTCTATTTCCGGCATGACAGACCCCCACGAACAATTGGAATTCACTCTGACGAACGGAGACGCACACATCTGACGCGACTCGGCCCAGTTCGAAGCGACGGGGGCCATGTTCTCCGACGGCGGCGTCCCCGGCCGTCCGGCTCATGACGTCACCTGAGGTGCGCGCCTATTGGTGGAGGCTCGTGTTCATCCGCCTTTGAGGAGAAAATGCCGCTGCCTTCTTAAGTTGTACCCGACTATAGGTACACTACTGCTACAATGTTTTTATTGCAGCTGGCACTAATCTATCTCCATTGCACTAATCTCTCTCCATTGCAGAATTCACTACATCAACAAATACTGATCAATGGCTAAGATGCATAAGTACAACGGGAACTGCGGCACATCGTACCTCATTAAGACATGTACCTGCCTTGATATTCGTAGCTATGAGTATTTAGGAAGAATGACGTGTGAGTATACCTAAAAGTCTTTTTTTGCGAAATGTTACAATGTTTGAATAGTCTTGTTACACATTCTTCGCAAAATGTTCTCTCATACCTACACGGCAACCTTAGAAGAATGCGAACATTATCCAATCCGTAAGAAGGGCGACATAAAGGAGTTGAAAAATTATAGGCTGATTAGCTTACTGTCAGTCGTCTGCAAGGTATTACCAAGGTAATCGCTAATAGAATTGGTGTCACCTTAGATTTCAGTCAAGCCAACGAACAAGCAGGGTTTCGTAGAGGCTACTCAGCAGTAGACCCTATTCACACTATCAATCAGCTTATAGAGAAATCCGCGGAGTATAACCAGCCCTTGTATATAGCCTTCATAAATTACGAGAAAGCATTTGACTCGGGCGATACCTTAGCAGTCATGCAGGCATTGGGGAATCAGGGCTTAGAGGAGCATTACGTAAAACTACTGGAAGACAACTACAACGGCTCCACGGCCGCCATAGTCCTCCTTAGGGAAGGAAGGGGGTAAGACAAGAAGGCACAGTCTCTCCAGTGTTATTCACAGCATGTTTACAGGAAGTATTTAGAACACTGGATTGGGAACAGGTGGGGGTAAGGGCTAATGGTGAATACAGCAGTAACCTCAGATTTGCTGATGACATTGCCTTGCTAAGTAATCGGGAGATGAAACAAAGCATGATTACTGACCTAAAGAGGCAAAGTAGAACAGTGGTCCTGAAAATTCATATGCAGAAAACTAAAGTAATGTTCAATAGCCTTGGCCGAGCACAGCGATTTGAGATAGCTGGCGAGGCATTGGAAATAGTAGGTGAATATGTCGACTTAGGCCAGGTAGTGACCCCTGATGACAATCATCAGGCTGAGGTAATTAGGAGGATAAGAAGGGGGTGGAATGCATTTGGCAAGCATTCTCAGATAATGAATGGTAGCTTACCATGTTCTCTGAAGATGAAAGTGTGAAACAGCTGCAACTAACCGGTACTCATCTACGGGGCAGAAACTGGAGGCTAATCAAGAGGGTTCAGTCTAAATTGAGGACGACGCAGCGAGCTATGGAACGGACAAGGGTGCTGTGGCAAGCGCTTCCTTCAGAGCCTTGAAGCTTGCGTCTTGGCGGTCCTCCCAAAGCCACGAGACATTCTTTTTTAAGAGTTCTCGAAGCGGTGCTGTTAGGTCTGACATATTCGGAATAAAACGAGAGACAAAATTTACCATGCCCAGGAATGTCTGCAGCTCTTTCTGGTTGCATGGCGTCTGGACTTGCAAGATGTCTTCTAGCCGCTGTGGATCCCCCTTACGAAAATCGATTTAGAGTTTTTTTAGAACTCCTAGTGAGTTCCTATAGGGTATAAAAGAACTCAAAAGGAAC
>JABSTT010004733.1:0-20899 GCA_013339685.2 Hyalomma asiaticum
TTCCTTCAGAGCCTTGAAGCTTGCGTCTTGGCGGTCCTCCCAAAGCCACGAGACATTCTTTTTTAAGAGTTCTCGAAGCGGTGCTGTTAGGTCTGACATATTCGGAATAAAACGAGAGACAAAATTTACCATGCCCAGGAATGTCTGCAGCTCTTTCTGGTTGCATGGCGTCTGGACTTGCAAGATGTCTTCTAGCCGCTGTGGATCCCCCTTACGAAAATCGATTTAGAGTTTTTTTAGAACTCCTAGTGAGTTCCTATAGGGTATAAAAGAACTCAAAAGGAACTCGCCATCTATAGAATGTTTTCCATAGGACGACTACAGAAAGTCTAAAAATACCCTCTATAGAAACACGTCATTTCACGCACAATAGAAAGCATATTGACGTCATATGTAGTGAATTCTATAAAGTAACTTTATAGAGCGTCTTTAAAACATTTAACGCTTTCTTTCTATAGACTGCTTCACCATACGCGCTCTATAAGGGATGTATCTACTAAATTCTATAAAGTAACCTTTATAGAGTACCTTTAGAAGTCTTAACGCTACCTGTCTATAGAATGCATTTCTATACGTCCTCTATAAGGGATCTATAGACGGTGTATTAATACAAATATAACATTCTTATGAAAAAAAAACGTTTCATCAGGGACCTATTTACGCCCACTGCAGGGCAAAAATATCTTCCATATTTTTCTCCAATTAACATGGTCATGTCGTAACTGCGGCTATGTTATCGTCACAAACATTTTAATCTAATCCGACCAGCTAGCGTCCTGCCGCCTCCCGCCCCGCTTTCCTTCCCTTGGAATCCAATCTGTCGCCATTAATGACCATTGGTTACCTTCCCTTCGCACTACACTTTCCTTCCCATATGCTAATTTCATGACCTTGACTTCGACTAGCATATGACTAAAATTTGCGCATGGAAAAGCAAACGCGGCGGTGGAGCAGTGGTAGAGTATCGGCGTCCAGTGCGAGAGGTACCAAGTTCGAATCCCACTGCCGGACCTCGGACCATCGGTGTTTCTGAAGGAAAGGAGAGCGCCCGACCTCGCCTTCTGTTGAGTACAGTACCCTCTCGAGAGGGTATCCCCCAATGTGGCGAGCAAGCGGCATAGAAAGTGTTTTTTTTTTCGAAAATTATTGCGAAAGATTTCTATTGCCATCCTAAAGAAACACCATGGAACATGTCTATAGAAATTTGTCTTTACAGTCTCAAAAAGAACTCGGTAGAAGTTCTCTATTGAAATGTTTCTGTACGATCTTAAAAGAAACTCGATATACATGCTCTATAGGAAAATATCTATAAGGTTTCTATAAGAATGCGGTGGCCAAATCACTTTTTGAACTCCATAGAAAAATTCTATAGGGCGTCAAAATAAACACCATAGGATTCTATCGAGCAAGTTCAAAAAGCTTTCTAAAAAAACGCACTAAAATTTTTCGTAAGGGCCAGGCTCAGTCCGTCACGCGTCAAAACATGTCCCAGATACCGGACGGACTCCTGCAAAAAACGGCATTTCTTTCGGTTCAATTTCAGTTTGTACTCTCGGCAGCGTCGTAGGACGTTTTCAAGGTGGACATCAGGCTGCTCTCTAGTTCGGCCCCAAACTAGAATGTCGTCCATGACAACCGCTACGCCTTTGAGGCCTTCTAGCACTCCGTGCATGGCACGCTGAAATACCTCCGGCGTCGACGAGATTCCAAACGGCATGCGTAAATACCTTTAATGGCCGTATGGAGTGCACATAGTGCAAATCTTGGAGCTTTCTTTATCTAGCTTGATTTGACAGAAACCGGAGGCTGCGTCCAAAGTTGTAAAGTACTGCGCCCCACAGATCGAAGGTGCTATGTCTTCCAATGTTGGCATTGGATAGTGCTCGCGAAGAAGAGCTTTGTTCAGGTCGGAAGGGTCAAGACAAATGCGTACCTTTTCTCCTTTCGTAACAACGACCATGTTGCTGGCCCACTCTGTCGGCTCCGTCACTTTCACGATGACTCCAGCCGTCTCCATGCGGTCGAGCTCAGCTTTCACCTTGCTTTACAATGCTATTGGAATCCGCCGTGCTGGTTTCACTACTCCTTGGGAACCGGACTTGAGCTTTAGATGGTAGACGATGCCCTCGAGTTGACCTAGACCTTCAAACACGTCTTCGTAAGGCTTGGCAGCGCCGTAAAGCTCCGTTTGCTCGATAGAGCAGACTCGTTGGAGCAAGCCAAGCTCTTCGGCAACTGTACCGCTCAAGGTCACGGCGATGTCTTCATCCACGACGAAGAACTCTGTCAGAACCTTTCTTTCTCTCGTTGCCACTTCAAGACGAACTTGCTTAGTTGCTTTTTTCTGAAAGCCAAAGAATGTGTTTAAAACAACGTTACAATCCAGTGGCTGCTTGTTTATTTTCTGCAGCTGGCTGCGTGCTATAACCGAGCAGGTTGCGCCTGTGTCTAGCTTGCAAAAAGTAGGCTTTCCTTCTATCTGAACGGTAGCCGTCCAGCGGTCGTCTTTTCCACGGGCATGCGATAGTGTTTCTAACCAGAAATCGCCTTCTTGCACTTCGACAGATGCTACTGCTTGCTCTTTCGAATGGAATCTTTTTTGCATCTTCTTGCAGGCTAACGCAAAGTGATTCCTTCCCCCGCATTTCCTGCATGTGCGTCCTTTTGCTGGGCACACACGGTCGGTCTGATGAACCTTTGCGCACTTTGTACAACGCCGACCTTTCGCTTCAGATAGCGCGTTCATCTCGGCTGCGTAATCGTTTTTCGGGCGCGCCTGTATTTCCTCACATTGTTCTTTGCCTTGTTCACGTGAGCGACACATTTCTACGGTCTTCGTGAAAGAAGCATTTTCGGAGATTAGCTTTTCTTGCAGCTTTTTATCTCTAATTCCGAGAATACGGCTTCTCAGCATACGCTCTTCAAGCTGCCCAAACTCGCAACTTTTTGCTAGCACTCGTAGGTCTGTCAACCAGTCGTTGAAACTTTCGCCGTCCTTTTGGTCGCGCTTTCCAAAGCGGAACTCATGGTAGGCTAAGTTTAGAGCTGGTTTATAGAGTGCCTCAAACTTCACTTTCAGTACTTCTACGTCCGACTTCTCCTCGTCAGTTGCGAAATCAAAAGTGCTATACGTCTTGCGCGCGTCCTCTCCAATAATCATGAGAAAGGTGGCTGCCTGTACCTCTTTCGGTTGCTGGTTCAGGTATGTTGCCGTTGCGAAAAGCTCGAACTCCTGCCGCCATGTCTTCCAGCTTTGCCATACTTCTCCTGTGATGTCCAGGGCTTTCGGCGGTGGCAATAGCGTTGTAACTGGACCGCTGGCCTGCTGGCGCTGTTCCCCGTTCGGCATGCTTGTAGCTGGTTGGGACCTTCGAGCCTCCCTTGTTGGCTCGCTACCCGTCCGCTGTTCGTTCGCCGGCTGCGTACATCGGCTGCAGTCCGGCCACTTCTGACACCATGTGGCTTGCACGGGGTCGAGTGCGTCCAAGGAATGTTTATTGAATGAAAACGCGCTCTTATATATACATCCTATCACAGGGGGCGTTGCCGCCAACCGAGCGCGCGTGTGCATGACTGTGCATTACGTCACATGCATGCCGTACATCACCCTACCTGCAAGAATATCGCAACGCACTGGTCATCCGCTACAGGTTTTAAAACCACGTTCCCACACAACCACATTCTATGCTTCATTTTTCTCTCGCACAGCGTCTGATCGGAATGCCCTTCTTCACGAAGTTGTATCTACAAACAACCACCATGTGTTCAACGCTGCTGTGTCCTCTATTTTGCAACATTAGTTGTCGTCGTTTGTGCCAGCTGATCACTTAACGCGTTTATTTATATCTACAGTAATAATTTGTTTACCGTTGTATTCATTTGTAGTGTTCTTTATCTGCAACATTTCCAGTAGTTTTTACGTTCAGCTGCCACGTTATTCTACTGCTGCCAAATTAATGAACTTTTTTCTTTTGTACTTATTCCTTATTAACGCGTGTTCTAGTTTGTACAGAGTTCCAACGTTTCTTACATTCGTTTATATTCTGAATTACCCATTGCATTATCTACCCCATCCCTTATGTAACACCCCTATAAACGGGGCCTTTAAGGAGAATAAACTGAACTGAACATGAACCATGTTAACTATCGCGTTTGATAATCCTGCTAGCTTCTATTTGCGATGTGCCTGACTTAGGGCAAATTTGGTGTGAGTCCGAGGGAGCGGGACGAAGGAAAAGATGTGGTGAGCTGGAGTCAGAGGGAGTCTGGCAGTCAAACTCTGAGTCTGAGCGAGGGCTGATCAAAGAACTGGCGAGTTTGAGTCCGAGTGAGTTTGGCCGAAAAAAAAATCCCGTGTGCCTGAGTCCGAGTGAGTGCGGCTGAGGAAGAATCTCGTGAATCGGAGCTCGTGAGAGCTTAGCTGAGTAGAATTTTGATAAGTCGGAGTCCAAGTGGGCCTAAAGTAGGAAATATTTTGAGTGGACTTGAGTGAGGAGCAGTAATTTTGCCGGTTTCTGGTTTGCGCTACTTCCCTTTCGATCAACGCCCGAAAATTTACTCGCCAAGAGAAAACCTATTAAATATGTCTAGAGAGCTTTTATTCCACGCGTAATTATTTGCCAGCATGGGCTCCCGATACAAGTGAAATCATAAAGTACCGTAGCGTAAGACATTGCATTCGCAACAAAATCTGCGCGTTTATGTGTATTTGCGAATGAAACACAGACAACGAATAGGCACAGCGCTGAGCGATTGAAACGCAATGCTCGGACCTTGCGATGGCCGGCGCAATTTCTGCTATTGGACTGCACTGAGTGATCACACATGGACCAAAGTGAATGAGAATACTTCAAAACGTGTGCTTTCCTTGAGTATCACAATGCTCGGTGTCTCCAATTCAATGGGATGAGGCAGGAAGAATCCGCAGCCATGCGCTCAGAGTAACGCATTTCTTTCGCTGAGCGCTGTAAACATACTGTCACGTGGTCGAGACACACGCAGCACTCAAGACGTAGCACGCAGGACTCAAGGGATGTCAGGCGAACTGTTTATTGGGCTAACTTGTGCCCGGCAAAGCAAAGCCAATGACAATGCACAGCAATAGCGTCGTGGACAGTCGTCGGTCGACGGAAATTCTGACAAGCGGCGCAGTCCGTCGGCTTTTATACACATGGCTTAACGCGTTCTCGCATCATCTCTGGAATTCCAGAAGTTGCTCAAGTGTGCGCGTCAGCATCCAAAGTTTCAGGAATTGTCGACACGGCTCCCGAAGTGACATGCACGATAAACGTGGCCTGCGTTGGCATAACAGGAAGTGACAACTGCGCTCGCCGCATAGAGTTTCCTACTAAAATACTAGAGGGAAAACTGGCGCTAGTGTCTACGGGAATTTCAAACAAGGCGGTTGAGCCAGCATGGGAATGATGGGTATGACATGGATTTGCCTAGTCTTCGTTCTTTTAGCTTCATATGGCTTTGTCACTTCAAAAAAATAAGTCGTTTACGACAAAATAGTGCACTAAAACGGAAGATTTAGGAATAACTATGTGCGTGCGCATGCACTAGTTGCTTTTTCGCGGTTATAAAAATACTGAACGCTCAGAAATTTAGCAATATTGTGCGATATGGCAATGTTACCTCCTCTACTAGCGCCCAGATTTAGCAGCGTCCATGAATGTTTTAGTTCCAGATATAGTTGTGTTCTAACTTAAAATAAAAATTTTTGCTCTTGTAAGTGACGTGCTAACGTTTTCAAGTATGTAAAAGGTAGGTGCGTCTTTTAAATCTAACAAACGTGCTTCCACTTGCTTCTTTAAGCGCAGTGCAAGTGCTCCACTGCCTTTTTACAAACTATATGGTTCAAGCCGCTGCGCGAGGCCGTAGCAGAAGCGCAGTATCGCCCATCGTATCTTGTTTAGTTTTGTGAAAAAACGTGATGTTAAATAAGCAACCGTGCCGTTAAACTCCGTCGGAAACTGCGCCTGAGCCTTGATCTGAGCTAACTTTTTGAGCGTCGTCTGCAGGCGCGTTTGCCTATCGCCAAATGGGTGTCTACTACTCACGATAACTGTGCGTCTGCTTGGCGCATTCGGTCAGCGTTGAATTAATCAGACAGCGGAATCGAAATGGTGTAGTGCAAGATATACGGACAGCCTTGTCACAAGGGATGTATGTCAGCGGTGAAAGCGACCCTACGCTTACAGACTCTGTCGCACCCCATACAAAAGAAAAAGAACAGCAGATCGCATCGATAAAATTCGCGAGACTCAGTGAAGCGCAAATATTTCTGAAGTTGGGTAAAATACCACTGCAAGCAATGTGTAGCCATCCATCAACAAACACAACAACGAAACAGACAGCATGGCACCTCATCATTGCAAACGTCTTTAGTATACATGCGACAGTCTGATGATTTCTAGCGGTAAAACGTACACTACAGCCGCTGCCTTCGTCACGTAATGAAAAAGTTTGGTAATGTCAGTAATGTCACTCGCGTCATTGACGCTAAAAAACAGGAATAAACAAATCCACCAGAACATTTGAAGCCGCTGGCACGAAGACTAGACAAATCCATGTCATACCCATCATTCCCATGGCATCTTCGCGATTGCAGCGCCAGTTTTCCCTCTAGTATTTTAGTAGGAAACTCTATGGCTCGCCGCAAACAGTCAAAGCAAGCGCGCGATTTACAGGAAGGTGATAACGGCGTTCACGAAAACAACCGCACGTGGCACTACCCCCCTCTGAAAAGCATCGTCCCGATGCTAAACACAGAACATGCAAGTTAGGGTACATGCAATAAATTATCAATACGACACTGTTAATCAGCGCGCGTAATAAGGTTTCAGTCGCACTACATGTCAGGCACGTAGGCAAGGGGGGGCCCAGGGGGGCTCGGGCCCCCCCCCCAAATTCGTCCAGTCAGCCAGAGCGCAGGGGTATAGAGGCAGTACAAATAGCGCCGTGCGCATCTAAGCAAATGAAAAACAAACGATAGTCAGGGAACTCGCCAAGAACAGCTATCCAAGAACCTTTATTCCGAAAGGCTTCAATTCCAAAAACACGGCAACGCTTGCTGAGAGATTCAGTGTCCGGCTCCTGAATCAACACCACAACAGAAACACCACACTCTCCCATATGTCCGATGCTTTAGCGAAGCCATTACCCGTATTCTCAGAAAAGAAGGCATCGGAGTGACTCGCAAGCCTACGAACACATGTTCTCTACATATTGGCAAAGACCGTCCGGAGGCAGAGGGCCGAATGCACTGTATACAAATATGCGATGCGAGCTATATCGGCGAAACGAAAAACCGCAAAGAAACATTTCAACAAAACAGGAATTACCTCTGCAATTTTACAAGAGATTGCAACCCGATAGCCGAACATTCCTAAGATAACGACCACCGTATCAATATTCCTGACACAGCGGTCATACCAACTGAAACCAACTGTTGGAAACAGTTACTACTTTGTGATTGCGTAAAGAGACAGAAAACTGTGCAACGCAGGACATTTTCATATATGTAAGACAAGCTTGTTGGAAAAGAAATTACCAGAGAGAACGAAATGTTGCCATGCAGCTTCGAAACCAGAAAAAAAAAAGCGATGTTATCTGCCCGTCCTTCGTGCGAGTTTTCTTCGTCGCATCAGTTATGTTTAGGAAGGTGCTTGGTTGGTTAATTGTGTCGGGTTTTCTGGAGCAAAAGGCGACCATGGCTATATTGCGCCAAACGAGGATTCTCATCTACGGTCAGGGCGCTCGGTAGTTGGATTTCTTCAAGGAACAGTGCAAAGAATGATAGGACATACAGAAAAGGGTAGCGTTGACTCCACTGGTGGATTCCCTGAGGAAATGTCTTTCTTAACCGGAGGAGCAGTGTCTTTGTTGCTGCAGAGCTAGCAGGTGGTATATTGCGGGCGTCATATGTACAGTCGAGTAGTGGCTTTGTTTGTCTGGTAGCTGCGCGGCGTGGGAACACGCACGCGTACGGGTTTGCTTTGCCGCAGACGCAGAGTTTTTCCTCGACCGGACGGCGGAAGCTAACCGAAAGCTTGATAAAGACGACTTTTCTATGAAAATTGACGGCTTTGACGACCCATTGACCCGTTCAACCTTCCTGGCACCTCTGCGAACCCCACCACTCTTTTTTCGTTGCCTGTGTCGTGGGGCAGGCGCCCGCGTGTCCGAAGGAGTAAACAGGGTAAACAAACAAGGTAAACAGGGTGCTTGTAGTTCTGCGGAAGGGGACTATAGGCCAGCCACGTTCATTCCATAGATGATTTGAGAACTTCCCTCAAACGGCGCTTTGCAAACCACCGGAAGACACTGCGAAGTTTGCTATTTGTGTTGCCAAAGCACGCCTGCAAGCGCAAATTTGAATTTGTGCAGCCGGCCTTCGGTTTTTACCTCAGAGGTATGACAAAAGCGCATATCCTTACGCTGATAGGTGGATGGGAAATCTAGAAAACTAATAGTGAATTCTCCTGGCGGATCTGGAGCGGTGTGCCGAATCCACGACGAAGCAACAAAATCCCTCGCGGAGCCATCCGATCCCCATCGGCCAGCGAAAAATAAACTGGCTCCGGCAGGGATGACAGCGGAAGTTGTCGCATTCATCCGGTTGCCCTTGTTGCCAGCCTTGCGTTGGACTACGTTAGACCTCGCACAAAAGTATGCATACCTCATTCTCCGAGTATGCGTGTACTAGTTCTTCGACGTAGCGGAGCATTTTGGGGCGTTTGCACGGGGACTCTGGAAACAGCTCCTTAAATAACGTTTCGTACAGCACGTACGACTCTTTTCGCTTCTGCTGCTGTTGCTGCTTTCCAACGTAGAACTCTTGCTGTCGCTCAGAGCGAGGAGCAGTCCCCTGTAGGGTCGAACTACGCCATTCCAAAATATGTAAACAAACGCCCATGGTTATTAGACAGCGCCTAAAACAAGAAAAAGAACTGAAAAAAAAATCGCCGTGCTCGGCTGATCCGGAAATGACACCGTATAGCTGGAGTTCCGGTAGAATCCGACTCTACGAGACGGATCAACGCGGAGAAAGTTGCCCAAATCTCCCAGTGGAACATGCGAACTTGCACGGGATCCGCCTGTGGAATTCAAATTCTTGGCCGCGGAGCAAAAAAAGCTTGCTCCAGATGCGTCAGTGGAATTCACTATAAATGGCAATCCATTCAGGAGGAGGAACTTCCCCGCTTTCCGACGGACGCTTTACCTGAATGCGACAAAGCCCCCTTCGCGAACGTTCACACACTCCTCAAGATATTGGCAACTCTCTCAGTGAGTACAGCTGCTGGAGAACGCAGCTTCTCGACACTGAAAAGAGTACAAACATATTTGAGGAACCGAACAGCTGAAGAGAGGCTTAATGGCCTCGTTCTTAAGTCCATTAATTCACCGGATGCAAGTCAGTGTCGACGAAGTTATCACTGTGTTTATGGATAAACCGTGACGCACGAAAATTGCAGCATGAACCACTCTTTTCGGCCCAGCTGCTTTCTAGTGTTCTTTCTTCTTTTGCATTGACTTTTACTAATTTTAAAACCACTCGCACTGCCATTCTTTAATATTGCTTCCTAAAATGAATGTTGGCGTTCTGCTTCTTTTGTGTCGTGAAAGAATCCGTGTTTTAATTCTTTGTGGTTGAATAAAATTGTTTTCCCGAATATATCAGTTATGTTTTTCTTGTTCGTTTTCTCCTTGATGTGGATTGAAGTCCCGTCAAGGAGATGATCGACGTCGATGAAGCAGGAGGCAGGTTGGAGGTAATGAACTTGAAGGTATATTGCAGCAAATATTTACAGTCATATGTACATCTTGCCGAAGCACACTGATGATAACATAGACATCAACAGCTTCTTACTCTTCTACTTAACTTTTCTTAAGTTAGAGCCTAGAACACTGTTACTACATACAACGAACCTAGTCTCACTGTTCGACCACCGAGTGGTTACGGCCCAGACAGAAGTTGCATCGTACGGAGTCTTACTGATCGATCAGTTAAGTGATTACAGCCTAGACTGAAGGGAAACGAATCCCGTCCAGTCTTTAGTACCTTGCGGTAACAAAGAAAAAGGGGAGGTGGCCACTGCTGGTCCGCCTCAACCTTCTGTCATCCAATCTGTTTATCCTCAGATTAAGCCACTCCCTAGTGGGCTGTCGCTAATCCCGACAGCAGCGTCTTTGCAGTTTGAACAGGCATTTTGGCATTCTTTCCCATCATGGCTCTCCCTCTCCTTATCCCACGCTCTCAGATATTCTCACAATCGAAATATCGGTATCGTAGCAGCCCTGCGGCATTCGGGCCATCTCCCACGCTCATCCAGTCGAACCCTGTCGTTCCAGGAAACACAGCGTGTCTTCGCCTTTCCCGCAGTTCGGACCGTGCTGCGACTCACCCCTTCGTTCCAGTCGGCGCGCCGAAAGCGCATGCTGGTCGTTAGAGAATTGGTTGGGCCAAGCGCATTGTCGCTTCAAGCGACGGCGCACTTCTCATGCATTCTTTTCCTACGCGTCCGAGCTGCTCTTCCCCGAAACGGCCACTGAGAGGACAAGTACGGTCGCGCAGCCGCGACCCCCCCGAGCGACGTTCAGCGAAAGGGAAGGGTCTCGTACCAGGAACCCCTGGGGGCCAGCGTGGGAGACCAGCGGCTCAATGGGAGAAGTTTGCTTTCCATTGATAATTGCTGTCCAAGACCATGCAGAGAGAGAGCCGAGAAAGAAGCTTTGTATAGCGTACGGTGCTACGCCGTCCCTTCTGCACGATCGCCTTATGAGCGGCAACATAACACGTCCCCCCTTAAGAGTACGCTGGGCTGTTCTACGCTCAGTGGTACGATAAATCACTGCCGCGATTAGGTCACTGGACTTTCTAAGCATACAACAGCATACACAAACATCAAACACAATTGCGAGACAACACGACAGGAGAATACAAGAAACGAAAACAAATACATGCTAAACAATCAAGCACACCATTGCTGCTTCAAGCAGTAAGATCACTAGTGTCTGTTTGTTGTATTGTCAATCACACAGTCCACAATATACAGCAGCGGGTGGGCAGGAACATTCACATTCCCCCCTCAGTTGGCATGGCATATTCTGATGGCTTCCACAAACTATTCTGGAGCCTGGATAATGCATCCGCATTCCCGTTACATATACCCTTCCGATGTTGTACCGAGACATGATATCGCTGTAAAGCCAGCGCCCATCTTGTCAATTTCGCCCCGTGCGGAGTAGAAGCTGTAAGGTACGACAGCGGATTGTGGTCGGAAACGACGTTTACTATGGCACCGAAAAGCCAGTAGTCAAACTTCTTTAAGGCCCATATTATTGCGAACGCTTCCCTCTCAATTGTCGACCAACGCATCTGGGTCGGTGAGAAGCGGTGACTTGCAAAGGCGATAGGCCTCTCTTCCCCATCGGCTGACATTTGCGCCAAACATGCTCCCGCCGCCGTAGGTGAGGCGTCTGTGAAAAGCCAATAGGGCTGAGATGGCTCTGGGGTGTTTAGCGCCACGGCCTCACACAAAGATTGTTTGAGCATCTCGAATGCTGCCTGAGCTTCCTCCGGCCAGGGTATCTTATTAGGTACCGCTTTCTTTGTTAACAGCGTGAGCGGGCTCGTCACCTCTGCATATCCTCGGACGTACTCGCGATAGTAACCGCACAGTCCTAACAGGCTGCGTAGTTCCTTTTTGGTGCGCGGTGGTACCAGGTTCTTAATCGCTGCTATTTTTTCAGGGTCTGGTGCGTGTGTCCCTGAACCGACAATATGCCCCAGGTAATGTATATGGGATCGCGCAATCTGACACTTCTCCGGACTGGCTTTCAGTCCCACCTTCTCTAAGACCTTAAGAATAATGCCGAGATGCTTTAAGTGCTCCTCCCAAGTGCTAGAAAAAATAGCAGTATCATCAAGGTATGCCGTGGCATACATTTGATGTTGCGACAAGAGTTTATTCACCATTCTTTGAAAGGTTGCCGCGGAATTTTTTAGCCCGAAAGGCATCACTTTCCATGCGTACTGACCCTCGTGCGTTACAAACGCGGTGAATTTCTGACTTTTCTCTTCCATCGGTGCCTGCCAGTACCCGCGTCTAAGGTCCACTACCGCAATGAACTGCGCTCTGCCTACTCGGAAAATCAATTCCTGAGGATTCATCATAGGGAACGCATCCGCTTTGGTGACGGCATTTAACGCCCTGTAGTCCACACACATGCGGATAGTCCCATCCTTTTTTCCGACGCATACTACCGGGTGTGCAAACTCACTCTCCGTGGGGTAGATCAACTTCCAAGTCAAAAGTTCGTCAACTTGCCGGCTGACTTCCTTCTTTAATAGTTCCGGCACCCGATAAGGAAACACCTTTTTCGGCTGGTGGCCCGGTTCTATTTCTATCCTATGTTCGTCTACCTTCGCTATACCCGGAGTGCCGTCAAAGAGTGTGCAATGTCTTTGGAACACCGCCTGTATTTCCGCCTGCGCGTCAGCATCAAGGTGAGCAACCTTCTCGCTCGTTAGCACTAGCTCTTCCCGCTTTATAGTGGTTGGTTGTGGAGCATATTCCACCTCCCCAAAATCATGGTCCTCATCGAAGACTACCCCAATATGACTGACCCTTGTATAGTAAGGTCGAATGTTATTGGCGTGGACACTTTTCACCTTTCCCTCAGATGTTTCAACGCGGTAAGAGTGTTCGCGCTCACGTCCAACCACTGTGAATGGGCCTAGCCATTTAGGTGACATCTTACAATTCCGATCATTGTCGAAAACCACAACTTGGTCCCAACGTTAAAAGCTTTGAGCCTGGTGCTGCGATTATAGGCACTGGCGTAACTCTCCTGATGAGTTGCACTAGTTAGCTCAGCAATATTAGCGGCCGTCTCGAGCTGCTCCTTAAGTTGCTGTAAATACTTAGCGGGGCTTTCTCTCAATGTTGCGGGCACCGGCATTTCTCCCGTCCACGTCCTCTGCAATATTAGAAGCGGTCCCGTGGGATTCCTTCCATACAATAGACGAAACGGAGCTACTCCGGTTACCTCATGGGGAACTTCCCGATAAGCCCATAAAACCATTGGGATCAATTTGTCCCAATTCTTGGAGTCTCTCTGAATGACATGATACAACATGTTTTTCAGTACTCGGTTCCACCTCTCTACAACTCCATTACTCTCTGGGTGTTCTGGGGTTGAGAACCTTGGCGTGCAACCTAATTTCTCCATAATCGTTTGCGTGAGCTGAGACTTGAAATTAGTGCCCTGATCGGAGCAGATCATCTCCGGAACGCCTGTGCGACTGAATATCTCAATCAGTGCATCGCAAGTCGCCTTAGCGGTCAAAGAGCACAGTGGAACCACCTCCGGCCACCTCGTGCAAAGGTCCACTAAGCACAGCGCGTACTTATGCCCTCTCGCTGACGGTGTGTCGAGGGGTCCGATCACATCTACATTGACAACTTGGAAAGGGTGCTCGGGTCTAGTGAGCGGAGTTATAGGCACTTTATCTGTGCGACGCCTGTCTGACCGAATTTGACATTCATGGCACGAACGACAATGCCCTAATATCTCCTTCGCCATACCTGGCCAAAAAAAATTATACCTAATGCGAGCTCTTGTTTTCTTTGGCCCCAGGTGCCCCCCGCATAGCGACTCATGGGCTAAGTGCATCACCTCAGTGCGCTTATCTTTGGGGACAACTAGCTGACTCACTCGAGTGCCTGCTATTGAGTCGCAGTGATATAACAGTCCGTCTGAAATGAACATGCCGGATTTCCCACTACGCGCATCTTCCCAACATTTCTTTAGCGTAGTGTCACCCAACTGCACTTTGCGGAACTCTTCTCTCTGGCCTAATGATGCCTCCCTTTCTTCATCAATTTGCGCATCTTCGCCGGAAACGTCTTTCTTCTCCAAAGTAAGATTGCATGCCACGACCTTTGGTTTCTCTACTGCTTGTTCTGCCTCGGGAGCAGGCTCGGCCGGTGCTCGACAGGGTGCCAGAGGGCTGCTGGCCTTCGACAAAAGTTTCCAATCTTCCTCGGTCAACAAACAATCTGTGCCCTCGACGAGCTCATCAGTTAACGCGCAGAGTAGGTCGACGCTCTGAGGCTCCGTAACCTCTCGCGGGCTATTTAATTTGACCGGCAACGTAACTAGCCTTGCCTCGATAGTTTTACCAAAAGCAGACACCAATCTCACCTTGCCAGACGGCTCTACTAAACTTCTCGGAAGCAGACTCTCCCGAAAGACAGTTATTTCACTCCCTGTATCCAAAATTGCATCTGCGGATATACCTGCACATGATACGGGAATTAACTGCAGTTTATTTGTGCCTTCACCCTCGTGTTTTAGAGACTTCACCTTTGCGCTAAGTACTCCATCAGGTATTTCAGTTTCCGTCTCGTGGGATAACGTTACCTTTTGGACCTTCCGCTTTGACTCGGTAGCCTTCTTCGGGTTGCTCTCCTTATCACTAGACTTCGGGCACTCTTTAGCGAAATGGCCTGAGCCGTGACATAAGTGGCACTTCAGAGCCCCTTTCTCTACTCGTGTCGCCGGCTTCTGCCCCATTTCTACAGTTGGTTGCTTTGAAGCACGCCCTTTTCCTTTCGCTTGTTCGAAAGTTTGCAGCACTTTAGCGATCTCAGTTGGCCTAAGCCATCCCTCGCCTTCTCTTAGTCTCACATACTCAAGACCCTCCGTGCTAAGGCCCGATTTTATACGGTCAGCAACCATGAGTTCTGCCATCACTTTTACTGTGTCGGCCTCTCTCACTTGGAGGTAGTAGGAGAAATAAGTTTTCACGCGGGACGCGAACTGCGCCCACGTCTCTTCCTTCCGCTTTACCGCTGTTTCGAACCTCTGCAGATACTCTGCCGGAGAAAGCTTCAGTTCCGTCAGTACTGCTGCTTTAACTGCCTCGTAATCTGCACTCTCTTCAGAGTTGAGGTTACGCAGTAAGTAACGAACTCGTTCCGTTAGTGCTGGTATAACCAAATGCACGCGACTCTCATACGGTACTTGGTAAGTAGCAAATAGTTTTTCTACTTCCTCAAACCATAATGGCACATCCGCGTCACTCGGCAGGCGGAACCCTTTCAGCACCTTTGCACATTGCTGGACAGAATCGAAACACCATCGCCCCCGATCGCCCGTCTCCGACCCAGAGTTGGACAACGTGCCATTGAGACGTTCCGCGTTCATTCTAGTTTGCAATAGTTTTTCGTACTCAATCTGGAGATTGAGCTTTTGAATTTCAAGTTCGAGCGTTCTCCTTTCACTTGAATTCGGCAAAACCTGAGATGCCGGCTGCATCGATTCTTGCCTCTGAGTAGGCACTCTCGCCTCATTTGACTGATCAGAATTTAGAATACCATGATTTGATGGCTCTCGATTCCGATCCATTGCTACCGCACTCGCACCTTCATCTCCATTAGAGTCCATTGTTTCAGCACCCCCGCGTGTTCTCACCATGTGCTCTACACATAAACTGCCATGCCAACTAGAGAAAAACGCAAGAAATCCTGCTCACCCCTTCCTGTATGCACTGTCGTTCCTGGATCTCTTCCACGGTGCCGGAGTTGGCTGCTGTGGGATCGTCTCGACGTTGCCGCTGGTGGCTGACGGATGCCTTGCCCCTCGGTCTCTCGGCACTGGTCCAGTGTCTGGTGCTGTAGAGCTTCGCCGATCCCTGTCCGACTGCGCCAGTTATGTTTTTCTTGTTCGTTTTCTCCTTGATGTGGATTGAAGTCCCGTCAAGGAGATGATCGACGTCGATGAAGCAGGAGGCAGGTTGGAGGTAATGAACTTGAAGGTATATTGCAGCAAATATTTACAGTCATATGTACATCTTGCCGAAGCACACTGATGATAACATAGACATCAACAGCTTCTTACTCTTCTACTTAACTTTTCTTAAGTTAGAGCCTAGAACACTGTTACTACATACAACGAACCTAGTCTCACTGTTCGACCACCGAGTGGTTACGGCCCAGACAGAAGTTGCATCGTACGGAGTCTTACTGATCGATCAGTTAAGTGATTACAGCCTAGACTGAAGGGAAACGAATCCCGTCCAGTCTTTAGTACCTTGCGGTAACAAAGAAAAAGGGGAGGTGGCCACTGCTGGTCCGCCTCAACCTTCTGTCATCCAATCTGTTTATCCTCAGATTAAGCCACTCCCTAGTGGGCTGTCCCTAATCCCGACAGCAGCGTCTTTGCAGTTTAAACAGGCATTTTGGCATTCTTTCCCATCATGGCTCTCCCTCTCCTTATCCCACGCTCTCAGATATTCTCACAATCGAAATATCGGTATCGTAGCAGCCCTGCGGCATTCGGGCCATCTCCCACGCTCATCCAGTCGAACCCTGTCGTTCCAGGAAACACAGCGTGTCTTCGCCTTTCCCGCAGTTCGGACCGTGCTGCGACTCACCCCTTCGTTCCAGTCGGCGCGCCGAAAGCGCATGCTGGTCGTTAGAGAATTGGTTGGGCCAAGCGCATTGTCGCTTCAAGCGACGGCGCACTTCTCATGCATTCTTTTCCTACGCGTCCGAGCTGCTCTTCCCCGAAACGGCCACTGAGAGGACAAGTACGGTCGCGCAGCCGCGACCCCCCCGAGCGACGTTCAGCGAAAGGGAAGGGTCTCGTACCAGGAACCCCTGGGGGCCAGCGTGGGAGACCAGCGGCTCAATGGGAGAAGTTTGCTTTCCATTGATAATTGCTGTCCAAGACCATGCAGAGAGAGAGCCGAGAAAGAAGCTTTGTATAGCGTACGGTGCTACGCCGTCCCTTCTGCACGATCGCCTTATGAGCGGCAACATAACAATATCCATTTTTCGTTTAAGAATTGCTGTCATAAAGTGGCTCACGTTCTTCTCGCACGCCTGTTGTTGCGACAGAGTGTGAGAAGTTAGGTAGAGAAAGCGTCCGACAATTATTTTTTGTTTCTGCCGTACATCCGTAAGTGGGCGTCTGATTCCTTTGCATTCCTTTTTCTTTTTTTGTCACTCCTCTTTCCGTCACTGACTTTGTATGGCCCTTCTTTGTCGAGATCACTTCGTTGGAATGTATTCTTTCTGGTGCACACGCACTAGCTTTACAGCAGTGCCAAGAACGTCCTTTCCATCTCGGATTACCTAGCCTCTTTTTGTGCTGCATTCCACTCTGTTCTCATTCTCGTCGAATAATTACGCGCCTTCTATATTCACCGGCAAGTCTTTTTTTAGAACTGTATAATAGTCACCCTGATGTGATTGATGATTTTGACCCCCCTCCCCCTTATTTAATACCGTGAAAAGGGCCTTTAAGGGTCACTAAATGATGATGATGATGATGATGCTTTTTGCGAAGAATTAGGCCTTGGGCCCCCTCCGAAAAAAAATCCTGGCTACGTGCCTGCTACATGTACAACTTCGGGTCGTGCACGGCGCCGCTGGGATGACGTTAAGCCATCGGGCACGACCTCATAGTCCAGTTCACCACAACGTCGGAGTACCTTGTAGGGTCCAAAGTAACGCCGCAAGAGCTTCTCACACAATCCCCGTCGTCTCGTATCGGCGTCCAGACCCAGACAAGGTCACCGGGTTGGTATTCGGTGTGGCGTCGTCGAAGGTTTAGTGGCGCCTATCGACTGCCTGCTGGCTCTTGATACGCAGGCTGGCTAGCTGTCGAGCTTCTTCGGCACGCTCCAGGTAGCTGGCAACGTCGAGGTCTTCGTCGGTGCCGACCGGGAGCATGGCGTCAAGCGTCGTTGTTGGGCTCCGTCCGTAGACAAGCCCTTATGGAGCAAGCTGCGTGGTTTCTTGCACGGCCGTGTTGTACGCCTTCACCGCAAATGGGGACGCCGTCGTTGTGGTCCCTACACAACGACGGCGTCCCCATTTGCGGTGAAGGAAGAGACAGACAACTGCTATCCAGCCTTTGCAGATCGTGTGCCAGCAGCAGCCGCCGTCTCCGAAAATACAGCAGCAAGCGGTGTCGGTGAGAACAGCCAGCCCTACGAGGCGATACCCTCAACGAATTAGGAAGCAACCCGACAGATTCCAGGCATCCTGATTCTTGAATTGCGGTGAGGAAGTGCTACGAGACGCCGGAGTCAGCGACCGGCATTGCACGAGACGCGCCGAGTGACGTAAGCGGGAGCGTTCGTAGGGAGCGCGCCCCCGCTCTTGCACGGTCACTGATTGATTTTGGTTCGGTTAGGAAGGGACGCTAATTTCTGCAGCCCATGTAGGGAGCACGGCTAAGCGCCCGTGGGGTTGGGGGAAAGGGAGTGAAAGAGATAGAGAAGAGAGAAAGGCCGTAGTGGAGGGCTGCGGAAATTTAGACCACCTGGGGTTCTTTAACGTGCCCTGACAACGCACAGTACACGGGCCTCTGGCATTTTCGCCTCCATCGAAAATGCGACCGCCGCGGCCGGGTTCGAACACGCGTTTTTTGGGTGGCAGCTGAGTACCGTAACCAGTACACCACCGCGGCGGCTATACGGTCAGACTAAAGTCCCTAGATCTTTTCTCCGTTCAAATATCTAGGGACTTTAGGTCAGACTGCTTCTACCTAGCGACAGCAACGCATCGCTTGGGCGTCTTCTCCTACCCCAATAAATGCTACGCAGTCTTGTAAACGCGTCTTGCTCATTGTGACCCGAGAATATCACA
This sequence comes from Hyalomma asiaticum, assembly GCA_013339685.2. Lineage (NCBI taxonomy): Eukaryota > Metazoa > Arthropoda > Arachnida > Ixodida > Ixodidae > Hyalomma > Hyalomma asiaticum. The sequence goes on from JABSTT010004733.1 coordinate 18,672, forward strand.
ATTGCTTTGTCATGTCGCACAAAGGAGCAATCGTCGTTGCCTTAACCCAAGGGAACCAACCTGTGAATAAAAGAAAGAAAATGGCAGATCCCACGTGCAGTGGGAATCAAGGAAATGCGAAGCACGCATAAGGAACGTAAAATGGATTTGCATTGTTCTGTCGCTATACCGAGTTTGGCTACGGTTCTTTCATGTTGCTCTTTTTCCCGCTCATATTGTTGTTTTTCCCGCTCATATTGTTCATCGCGTTCTCGTGCACATTCCTCAAAAAACCTCAGAGCCTCCTTTCCCGATAGGTTCCTGCTCTTCGCGATCGCCGCCAAACGCTCCCAATCCATTCTCGCAACCCCCGACGATCATTCGTGACTGGGCCTGGAGATGTTAATCCTGGCAGAGGCTCGCCAATTTATGTCACGAATTACCGCCGGAGAAGATCTCGGAGGGTTGTACTACCGAGCGTGGGAGAGGGAGTGAGAGACGCTTGACGACAGTAGCGTTTTGTCACAGCAAACCAAACTTTTATAACACGGCAAACCGACAAGTGAACAAAATATATACAAGCCAAAAATATAATCAACACAGAGATGCTTACTAATCTAAATTAATGATGGGGTTAAGTGTCAAATTGGCGGAGTGCTTAGATCTGAGTCTGGCCACTGTGGCCTCGCCAACGCCGTCGCGATGAACACACTTTGGAAAGTTCTTACGTTGCGGGCGCGGTCCTCACTCGTCGTCACCAAGTCCGCTGCCGGTGTAGAGACTCGTCGGGCGGAAGTCGTCGCTGTCCTTTACGACGGCTAGAAGAGACCGCTTGCTTCCGAAGCCGTCGCCCCGTCTCCACTGATGACGTGGCCTGACCAAGGGTTAGGCCTAGTCGCCGGGCTAAGTACGAGTACGGTCCCCCGCTCGCAGTGGTGACGCGTCGCGCTGGTGAATTTCTGCTGGCCGACCTTCGAAGGGGGAGTGTTGGCGGCGCGTCCGGAACCCTCAGCTGCAGCACCTCCGCGGAGCCTCGCTCGAATCTTGGCCGAGGTCTACAGCTACGCCCCGGAGTACCAGCGTCTCGGGCTCCCGAGCTGAACGCCCGCCGTTTCCGTCGACAGAGCGAAGCTGCCGATGCGTCCTTCTTCGGCCGTAGCCAAGCAGACAATCCCCTTGCTCAGCGCTGCTGCGCCTTGCTTCGCCACATCACAGGCGAAGCAAGGCGGCGGACAAGGACGGACCTTGCATGAGCGGCGGTCACCATCAGCAGCACCTTCGACGAGAGCTACGGGACACGACCCACCGAGAGATCACCGACTTCGAACCGCACCGCAACGAATTCAATGTAAGCGTATCCTACTTCAGCGTGAGCAACGGCCGCGGACACAGTGTTGAGAGACTCCCGTTGGAACTGCGCCCAACGCGGAGGGTTTGTAGGCTATGATAGGTTGTTAACTTAGTTTGTTTTTCCCTGGTTCTTTTTTGGTGTGCGGTGTGATGTTTGTTCATCCATTTCATGTCTTTGTGTTCCTGTTTATAAAGTAACGTCTTTGTTTTTGTTAATTCTTAATGCCTAACGCCTCTCACTCTCTCAATCCATCGGAGCAAGCGCTCTCGAGATCCACGCTCGCACTCGTGACAAATAATTGGCGAGCCTCTGCCAGGATTAACATCTCCAGGCCCAGTCACGAATGATCGTCGGGGGTTGCAAAGATGGATTGGGATCGGTGGGCAGCGATAGCGAAGAGCAGGAACTTACGTGGCAAAGACGCGTTAAAATTTTTTGATGAATGCCAAAAAGAATGCTTGAGAGAATTAGAAGCTCAGTTGGCTGAGTGCAAAGAACGCCAGCTCCAACTTGAACGGGAGCGCCAACGAGAGCATGAAGCACGGGTAGCTCAGCTAAATAAACAGTTACATCAGACGGAACGAGGGCTGACGGTTGCGAATACAGAGACATGATGTGCAAATTTGCCAGTAGTACAAACAGTTGAAATCTGTGAACACGAGGTGGAAGTTAGCCAAATTCAGGAAATTCAGGTGAACGAGGACAGTGTCTCGGTAGGGTCAGAGAAGGGCGACGCGGTTACGAGGTTAAGCCTAGAGGAGCTCGAGTCGGAGGTTGATGATGCGGGCGTAGGCGCCCAAGAGCTGGTTGATGATGCGGGCGTAGGCGCCCAAGAGCTGATTGAGGATGCGGGCGTAGGCGCCCAAGAGCTGTTGAGCGCAGCGGAGGAGAAAGCGCA
>JABSTT010004734.1:0-19776 GCA_013339685.2 Hyalomma asiaticum
GAGTCCTAACAATCAGAAAGATCGGCATCGCTCTCTTGCAGGAGGGCTTGAATTTTTTCGTCCGTCAGGTACTTCCCTGAAAGTGACGGTGTCGGCTGTAGAACCCACAGACCCCAATCGGGGACACGAAGTTTCAACTACTGTTAACAAAAATTTGCAACATAAAATGTGCTTTAAAATTAATCACAGCGTTATGACGGATCTTCCAGGAGTGCTGTCAGACATATTGGTGAGAATAAAGCGCGAGGGTTTCGAGAAAATACTATTCACTCACCATGAGGACGAAACGGCTGTCGTTTCCTAGGAGATGCCATTTTGGAATGCACCCAATTTTTCTGGTGCTGGTCATGGAGCGCCATGTATTTGAGCTTAAGTAAGGTGAAGTTCGCTACGCGGGAAATTCAACTGACATCAGAATATATGTATTCTATAATTCGCTATGCTTCCTCAAAGAAATGAGCCCAAATGGTGCCGCGGGGACTGAGGAGGTTAATGAGCTCATATGCACGATAACTATAGGTTGTAATTTCTGCTTCGCCCATCCCACCATTCGTGCGAATGACACATGACACCATTTGAGGCTGCTTGATGGATAACCTTTGAATCCTCTCCGATATATCTCCTGCTATACAGCTTCGGTACCCTCAGGGTGAACAATGAGAGTAACCCTAGACCTTTCGACTCATTATGCATAGGTAGACATCGCCTTGACAGGGGACAGAATAACGAGAAGCTAACTGAATAACCGGGTAGTGTGAAATGTATTGTGCCGCAATGTTAGTGTTTTTCCGTCCACTTAATTTTGCATTATTCGCCCGGTATTATATGTTAACATTGCTAATGCGTCGCCTTTCTCCGTTTCCTGAAAGTTATGTGCAAATCGATGTGTGTCATCATTCATGCTGTAGTAAATCTTGCAGCTCGTTTTTCTGAAGCTTTCCGCAGGGCACCTGCACATAGTGAGACGCGTATGATGCATTATCAACATATCTTGAACGCGAAAGCGTTTCTTGGCTAGGTTGGCGAGAGCGCGCTCCCAGGTGCTGTCCGCAAAAAGCGTCCGCAAAGGCCGTGCCCGGAAAGCACGCGACCTCTCCCACCGGAAGTGACGCCGGCGCCAACACTCGCAGCAGCGGCAGTCGGCTTGCGCTGCGCTCTGCAGTAGCTACCTGCAGCGGCGTGCGACCGCGTCGCCGCGTTTCTTCGCTGGGTAGGCGAAAGCGCGCTCCGATCTGCGTGGCGTCGCCGTTGCAGCACTAGGCGCACGAACGCTCCACCTAGCCCATCGTTCCTCGCCGCCATGCGTGCCGAGTTCAATCTCGAATTGAAGACACCCACTTAGGCCATCACGAAGTCGAGATGTACGTCCACCGATCCCGCATTCACCACCGACCCATACATACATTATGCGAGATGTTATGTACGTATCCACGTAGTACTCGCACCACAAGGCCATGGTAGTGTCTTGTATACCGGCCTAAGTACGCCGTCACTGGAACGATAAGAGGGTTACGACACCGGTGACTGTCTAATGGCACCACCCACGACGCCGCGGCGGTACTACTACTTCGACATGCCCGATACCTGACTTGGGCGTATCTTCGTATACTGCATGGACGACAAAATACAAGAGCACATCTGAATTGGCGGCAACACTTAGATGACATCAAATCATCTAAACACACAATCCGCCCTCCCGCATTGCCTCATTCTTTATAACACAACCCGGCAAAACCAGTTTGCAGCAAACCTTCGCAACAACAATCTAGCCAAAAGAAACGCTTTCGCCTTCTCATCTCATAAGAATGTGCTTAGGGATACCATCTAAAACCCGTCACTCTGCTGTCTGTGTAGTGAGTGTTATTTGGCGTGCCTTTTCTGCACCATGTGAAGAACTATGCGTTATTTCATAAATTTCACTCGGGAACAATGCCGAGGAGAGTCTGCCTGCAAGAAAATGTTTTTGTCATACCAGTGAACTGGAATATTTTTTCTGCATAAATCTGAATTGCGTTTGAGCCGCTTTGCGGAAGTGCTGCGAGTACCGGGTTGCGTAGAGTTCATTTCATTAATTCGATTTCGTTTCACTTAATGTACCCACAATCACAAGTGCTTCACAGAGGAAAGCGGGGGTAATACAACAACAAAAGAAGAATGACCAATAACTCAACATGGAACAAAAAAATTTCTCATAAAGAGGAAGATGTGAAATATACTGGTCGGTTTCAATGATTCGCTCGGTTCGTACTGCTACAGGAACGTTTATTTTACAATATTTACAACTGCGTAGGTCGATGTTTTCCTTTTCGCTTCCCGATGGTCTCTGAACAGTTTCCTTCCTCGCTTGCGGGCGCTCTCCCTCCCTCTCTCTCTTCCGGTGGAGGTGCGACACCGTCCTTGAAGCGATGCGCCCGAAACGGGTTTGATGGCCCCCTCGTCGACGGAGACCCCTCGTTTCGTGCGCGGGAGACGAATGCACAAATGAATTCAAGCCGTCCCATCCGCACGGGAAGTGCGCTTCAGAATCTTCAACAGGAGATATGTTCTTAGGCTTATACAATGGGATTTTAAGAGAAATATGGAAGTACAGCACGTACACTAAAAACTAACATGTACACTTGACATGTGATTAGCTGAATAATTCTTTTAATAGCGAACAGAAGTTATGTTCCAAAATGGAAAGGATGCTGCGGGAGGGTGGTTCCAGTTATTGCATGTTTGCAGGATGAACGCTCGATAAAATGTCAATGCAGCAGGTAAGAGTGTGCGCCTTATGTTGATTGACTAAACCACCTGAACGGTGAGATGGCGCGATAATTAACTCTGCTTTCAAAGTGGGGGGATGGAATATGTTATGGAAAAGCGTGAGACGAGATGCTTGGTGATGTGTTTCAAGTGACTGGAGGGAAAGCGTGTGTTTCATTGCCGTATTGCTGCTGGCGCAATGGCAGTTGGAGAGCATGAAACGCGCGGCGCTATTCTGTACCAGTTCAAGCGGTTGAGATAGTGACGACTGACATGGATACCAAATGCAGCACGTGTATTCAAGTTTTGAGGGCACAAATATTTTGTGCATTGTTAGTTTCGTATCTTGAGTGGCTCGACAAAAGTTGCAGCGCAGGTAATCTAACACTGCGGTTACTATTCCTAATAACGTAGGTGATGTGATGCTTCCAAACTAATGAATCTCGAAGTATGTATAGTAACTAAGGGAGTTTGAAGTAGCTTTATTTAGGGTAAAAATAGTTAGCAGGAGGCCCTGTAGCACGTGAAATGCGTGAAACCTTGCATTGGTTAGTGTTCTTGTCTATGGACCATCTTGAGCACCAGCCAACAATACCAGAAATACCACTTCGCAAAGAATTTTTGTCTAGGTCACTTCAAATCTCGCGATAAAGCACGCAGCCATCTCCAAAAAAAAAAGAACGTTTAAGAACTCACAACAGCAGGTAAATGACTATAAATGAGGCAAAGTAGAGAGCCCAAAAAAGAGCCCTGTGGCACGCCGTAGGTAGGAGAAGATGTAGGTGATCTAGAGCTATTGGCAACAACGTACTTTATCTTTATTTTACGTTTATTTATGGATACGACGATATACAAAGATTTCAGCAATGTGGAAATCGCTGCACGAATAAAGACAATAATGCAGCAATACAAAGTACGTGGTCGCTAGGTAAACAGCATTTGTCTTGAATAAAATCTAAAAAAGGTATGATAATAAAATGAGCGTGGGATAAAATCAGATTTATGTTCACACACGTACAGCACATGTTTGCAGCAAAACGATAAAGAACGTTGGGCGACTTGGAAATCAGCCAGATTACTCCACTCAACCACTGTCCTAGGAATTAAGTGACTATATAAAAAACAAGGACAGCCGAATGCGAAATGTTGGGAGCTCTAATGGCAGTGTAAGTAGTAGAAAGCCCAATTCGGAGCTTAAGCCTGAACGATCAGGCGCTGGCCGCAGACAGCAAGAAAGTCATGTTAAGAATTACATTGAAGCTTGTATAATTGAATAGTAGTAGATAGCTGAGAATGAAAGGGAAGCCGTGGCTGACAGAGATGGTACCCCTGCAGCGTCGGCGCTGTGTCCAAGTTCAGCATTTGGTGTCGTGTGTTTCTTCTTTATTAATTGTCCGTTTTGTTCCTGCGCTAATTAGTTACCGATAAAATCAGCACTTACATACAGCCATCTCTTTATTGAAGCAACTATATGCAAGCTGCTGAGAAATGCATTGTCGCTACCCGACGTTTTAAACATGTTATCCCATATGATTCATTAAAATATTTCGCAGTTTGTAGAAAGGGGGAAAACATTGATGCTAATGGCAGTTTCGCATAACGCGATAACTTAGTCACTAAAATATACCCGATTTTTTCACGTTTCAACAAAATGGCTAAGTCTCAAACCATGAACAATGCTTTTACACATTTTATAGAGTCGCTATGAAGGAAAGATTTTAATTGTATATTCTTATACAGTGCCTGATGAGAAATTGTAGCGCAGGTGTTCATATCCCATGATTGAAATACCAGCGTGAACAAACATGTGCTAAAGAAAAACCGAAATAAGCCCCAGCGTAATTTTCGTTCTCAAACGAAAATTCGTCTGACTGACAATGTCGACTTTGGGGTCACCGACTTTCAAAATGTCCGTTGCACTCAGTGGGCCGACGAACATGCCTTTCAAAACGAAAGCGCTATACTTGTGCATTCTAGAAAGCAACAATTCTGTAATCACTCTGCTTTAACACCGTATGGGAAGAAAGCTCAAGTGACCGGTTATGTCATGTGGGGTTCGGAAACCAAGCCGAAACCTGTTCACCTACGTTGAAGACCCGCTCTGCCCACTCCAAAAATTTACCTCCCCTCCGCGAACGTTGCGGTTTCCCACCTTAAAGATCGAATTCCTCCGCGTTGACAACGAGATGGTGCGCTTCGAAAACTGACTTAGGCCACCAAACAAATATACGTAGCTAACACTGGAAATTCTTTTTCCCCAATTAGCAAACGAGAACCCATTATCTGGCCGAACGAGGCTACTACAGAATTTAACTTTGTCCGTTGGAAAAAAAAAGGTGTGGTGCACTCATTCCTAAACGACTTTAGCTAGCTAGAAGATTCAGCCCAGCAGCGCACAATCTCCGGGACCTGCTGTCAGATCTTAGGTAGCCCAGAGCTTCCATAACTGCCATATGCGAAAACTCGCTCGACCTACGTTCCCAACCATGCTGCCAACTGCGAACGTTGATTTGCTGTGTAGGCTCCGTGGAATAGACTTTTGCAACTGCGGCAGCAGCGCCACAATACACAGCCTGGCGAAGAGAATCGAAATATAGCCGACTGCGGCCGTTTCCTCCCCCCACGACTGCGGGTGCGCGAGCGCTACCCGCGTGTCTGCAGCTCAATAGAGCGTCTAGACAGCGCGTCGCACTTAATTTTGTTTGGGTTCCTTCAAAACTCGAGCTCCAAACCTGCAGTAAATTTAATTAGATGGTCACGCAAACCGGTGTATGATTAACTTCGTAGCACATCCGAGAAGTTGCGAAGAAACGCGCGCGTCACTGTTCCTCAGTTTCCACCTTGCGCATGAAGAAAGTACGAGCGTCTCATGATCGCTCCCCTAGCGGCTTGTGTCGATAACACTGAACCATTTGATGAGAGTTACGCAGTGCCCCCCGGCCAGTGCACGGAACCCATACCCAGAGAGGCTTCCTAGTCTCTTAAAGATGAGCTTCGCTGGTCTCAAAGGCATCAATAACTATTAACGTGATGTGGCATATAATGGCAAGTTTCAAGGGCACGCGAGTAAAAGATTTCATGTTTGGTTCCCGTGCCAAAAATACGTTCCGAAATATTCTTCGATATGGGCGGCACGTGCATGCACGCGCCGTCAAGGGAAACCTTTAAACCTCAAGATGTCTGCGTGGCTGTCTGAGAGTGAAACGTCTATTATGAAGAAGCTGAGCGAGCAGCCTAGGAGGAACCCCTAGTCTGGATTCCTAGGATGATCCCCGCGATCTTTCGAGCCCGGTGTTTTATGGCTCGTAGGAGCTCGGGAGGTCCGTCGCGGAGGGCACCGTCCCACAGCTACTTTTTGTGTAGCGGGTAAAGGATTGTCAGCAAGGGAGTGAAGATGTTTGTGGCGCATTCAATCGGGACATGAAAGACTGAGGGTGACCTGCCACAGCCTGGGCAGTAGTCTGCGTAACGGTGTGGATAGAATTTACTCAGCGAGACAAGATTTGGAAACGTTCCGGTTTGTAACTGTAGAAGATCCACTGCTTGCTCACGCGAAAAGGACGGCAAAGACACCGTGTGAGAGCAGCGAATGCGCATACAATGACAGAGGATGTCTCTGTAACAGAGTAGAGGAGCCCCGCACCCTGAACTAGTCGCCATATCTTGCCGAGCTACCCGGAAATTTCGCGAGCTACTGTACGTACTCGTTCATTGCCCGCCAGCGAGGTGTGACCATGGGTCCACAGTAAGTGGATGCGGGAAGATGTGGTTAATGAATTTTCCCAGATCTGAGAATTTGGTGTGCCGCTCTCGGGACGCCATGTCCTGACAAACTCCCGGCATGCCTGTTGTGAGTCCGTCAGTATGTACACCTCCCCTTGAATGTGGATGGCGTGTCGAATCGCGAGAGCAACACCCAGAATTTTGACGTGACACTAGTTTCGCGCACTGTAACAGGGATTCGGTGCCATCCAACACTACAGAGGTGTACCCATCTTGAGTGCGCGCTGTGTCCGTGTAAAGGGCATGTGATTCCACAATACTGCAAGCATGTGGTTGATGTATCGTACACGAGCTTCGCGCCGTCCTTTATCGTGCTCGGGGTGCATATTACGCGGCAAGGGATGAATACTGACTACCTTTTGTATCGCGAGCGATAAGGTCGTTGGACTTAGTTTAGTATCAAACGGTGGAACAGAGTATACTAGCAGTACGAGAAGACGGCGACCAGTAGGGGAAAGAACTGAGCCCTGTGGCGTCCCACGTCCTAGAAGCGGATTGTGCCGGACCGATGCAGTCCCATTCCTACGGCGGCTGTGCGACCCCGAAGAAATGTGCGAATAGAAGCGTACATACGGGTCCCGCAGCCTGACTCCGCGAGATTACGAAGAATGAGGTCGTGTTCAACGTTATCGAATGGCTCTTTTATGTCTAAGGTGACGAGTTCTTTCGTTTGGGCGCGCGGCGGATGTCCTAAGACTTCCTCCCGTAATTGTAAAAGCACATCTTTGGCAGAGAGATGAGCTCGACATCCGAACTGACTTTCAGAAAAGAATGATTGTTCTTCGAGGAAGAGCTGCAGGCGCCACAAGCGTACCTGCTCCATGAGTTTACAAAAGCAGGACTTAAAGAAATGGGCGCCGTAGGTTTTCAAGTTTTATAGGTTTGCCCGATTTGGGAATAAAAGTAATGTCGGCGTGTCGCCACGCTTGAGCGAGCGTGCCCTCGTGCCAGTATTCATTGAATATATGGGTGAGGTGGTTGATATCCGCGTCACTGAGGTTACAGAGCGTGGTATATCGCATGTGGTCGTCTCCCGCAGCCGTGTTGCGGCGTAGATCTTGTAACACCACCCGCACTTCGTCCACTGTGATGTCTGCATCCAGCAGTTCGTGTGCCTCGCTTACACAAGGATAATCAGGGTACTGCTGCAGCGAGCCTGTGGGAGTAAAACGCTGCTGTAGCTTCCTGATGAGCATCGCGGCATCATCTTTTTACTCGTACATTAGGATGTGCAGCTGTTCAAATATTTTTCTCTTTGTTGCGGTGGGGTCTGTAAGCGAGCGCAGAATTGACCACGCTTTTGCTGTGCTCGATGTGCCTGTGGTCACAAAATCCATGCCAGTTATTCTTGGTGAAGGTCTCTGCATCCTCCTGGGATTCCCGTGTGATTGGTCTACGCGTTGTCGCTTCCATCGCCATATCAACCCTCTCCTGGCGTCCCAAAGATGAAATGCGGACCTGCGTCCGGTGTCTCGGTTGTGGTATTCAATGTGCGCGTGGTAGCCCCGAGATCGTCTGTCAGATGGTCAAGCCACTGTTCATATCCCTGGTTCCCAGGTGGGTCCTGATGGCGTTCCCCGAATTTCGCCCGATCCGTAATTCGCACATTTCGCTCGGACCTGCGCGCACCCCGTAATGGCAAGCTGGTGGCCACAATTAGTGGTCGCTACCAAGGTGCTCCTCCAGAAGCCCGTGGGCCACGACTGGGCCAGTATTGCGCACGAAGGTAAGGTCAGGACAGGTGTCGCGAGATACACTGTTGCCTAACCGAGTGGGGTGCTGTGGGTCCTAAGTACTTCTTGTGAATTGGCGTAAGGAGGCTCAGTCGCCTCTAAGCATCTTTCGTCAGCTTAGAGTCTGTACTTTAGGCCACTCATGCTTAAAAATCGTAACAGCGCGTTCAGCGCTTTCCGTGCTGGAGATGGTCCTGGCCAGTGTCCCAAAACCCGTTGCTCAGACAAAGGGCGGCTGTCAGTGTCGCGTTTCCTTTTTTTGTGCGTGTTTCTTTCTCTATTTTTTTCTTTTTTTCTTGTCGTGTCTCCTTTCTATTATCTTTCATTCCCCTCACCCCTCTTCCCCTGCACAGGGTAGCCAGCCGGTCTCAGCACTGCCTAACCTCCCTGCCTCCCCCCCCCCTCCTCCTCCTCCTCCGTCTGCCTTGCGCATCGAATAAAGTAATTCAGGACCCTCGCGTATACAACGCGAGGGGTTGCGTTAGTCGTGGGATCACGGATATGCTTGCAAATACATTTGGCAAGCATACTTGCACTGACTGAAAAGTACAACACGATCACAACGAACAGTGTGATCGGTCGTCTTCCAAGAACAAACAAATTTTATCGCCCGCTTTATGTCCATACAGTATCGGCATTTCGAGGTAAGCCTCGCTACTACAATGAACAACAGCTTGGAACAATCTTGAAACCACTGCACGTCGTTACGGTTAATCTGGATGAATCATACCTCGTCTTGTAACGCTAGTAAGATGACAACGCCACGGGACAGAGGTTACCGGGGTGCACAAAACGGACAGTACGGACCTTCGCGGCAATGTGGCTAAAAATTTTATTGAAGCCACATAAAGTACTTCATCCGAGTGCTTGTGTTTGAGCGTGACTGGCTGGATCAAACAAAAGTTTCCACATCGCGCAGAATGTGGCAAAGCCATGCATACGGAACTTGAACATCAGACTGGCTTGCGCAATGGCTTGCAACAGCTATGCCATATGGCCTGTGCACACACTTTTTTTTTACTCTTTCATGCTATTGATTACATTATTAAGAAACGGAGTAATGAAAGCTAGCCAACGATGCCTCAGTAACAGTGCAACAATATACAGAACTAACTTCACCCCCAAGTCCAAGCTCCAATACACTTCAACATTTGATGCCAGTCGGGCTAGAATTGTTCCTGGTCGTAAAAATCTTTTAGATGTAAAGGGAATTGCAATCTGGCTCTAAATGCCCTTTGGATAGCATTCCAAAATGGGATGGCATCCTCATAGCTGATGAAGCAATGTTCAATGGTTTCCAAGAAATCACAGAGGCGACAGCCAACTGAAGATGCAAATATGCGTTTTCTGTCCAACAAAACTTTCCCATGTAGTGTTTTCGAGTGCACCTTGTAAAGAAAGTCTTGCAGCATGGAGAAGGAGGTATTCTCTTTACAAGCGCAATTATATCATGGGAAGATAGCTCATTGTGCGATGAGCGGTACAAAGGAGGTGGAAAGAGCATACCTGTGCGATCATTATGCAGACTTTTTTTGCGATAGAGAACAAGTAATCATTCGAGAAACTAAATGCCAGAAAGCGCAAGGATCAGTACGCGTCACGCGTGAATTCCAAGAATTAGTGGCATGCTACAAAATTTGTTGACACCACAAGACTTGGAAATACATGGAAAAGAGTCGTATAGAGCAATTGCGCATGTCAACATTTTGTTGGCAATGAAATCTGGAAGCCAGTCCCGCGTATATCCACGCGCGTATTTACACTAAACATTGAGTTATAATTCATGCTATATACCTTGACAGACCTACAGACTTATACGAGTACACCTGGACCTTAACATTAGCAAAATTTGCATTTTGGATTTGCAGGCGTTCCATAACGGTAGCACTAAAGGGACACCAAATCTTTGAGGCATGTTTGTCAGATCACGTAGGATATGCTGCAGATAAATACTTCACTTATTGCAGCACCCACTTATCGTGACCACGGGGTACCAGGTAGCATGCAGACTATTTTCATTAATGATGGAGCGTTGATTGATTTGTGGGGTTTTACGTTCGAAAACCAGCTATGATTATGAGAGACGCCGCCGGGAACTCTCCGGCAAAGTCGACCAACTGGAGTTCTTTAACGCGCACTCGCACCGCACAGTACGCGGGCAACATTTCGTCTCAATCGAAATGCAGCCGCCGCGCTGGGATTCGATCCCGCCACCTTCGGATCAGCATATCAGCGGGATAACCACTAGACCATCGGGGCTAGTGATGGAGTATCAACGACACCCAAAAAACGTTCACGTAATCGTCCACCACGCGGTCGTAATAGCAGCAACATTGAGGCTTACCGTTCCAAAACCACGAAGTGACTGATGCATACCGTAAAAGAGGGTCACAGAAATTTGGATGACATGAAGTACTGTGACGTCCGCTGATAACCAAAGAAGTGCAACCCTTTAGTATATCGCCACCATTGAAATGCGAGAGCAGCAAGTGTGACCTAGCGTCCGGGAGACAAGTATAGTTTGCTATCCAGCATCGATGGGCTAGGGTGTACCATTAATGCGCATTGCCTTCTATTAAGCGAAATATCATCATCAGCCTCTTTAGGTCCACTGCAGGACGAAGGCCTCTCCCAACGACTTCCAATCCACCTATGCTGAGCGAGTTGGTTCCACTTTATGCCCGCAAACTCTTAATTCATCGCTCCATCTAACCTTTTGCCTACCTCTGTTGCGTTTTCCCTCTCGTGGTATCCATTCCGTCGCTCTTACTGTCCACCTATTATCTTTCCTCCTCATGACATGTCTGCCCAGGTCCACTTCCTTCTTTTAATGGATAAGATAATATCGGCTACTCCTGTCTGTTCTCTGATCCATTCGCTCGTTTTTATGTCTTAGCGTTACCCCTATAATTTTTCTTTCCATTGCACGTTGCGTGCTCCTTAGTTTCATCTCTAGTTTTTTTCGTTATTCTCCGTGTTCTGCACCGTACGTCAGTAGTAGGAGAATGCAGTGATTGAATACTTCTCGCTTTAATGAGAGCGGTATGTTTCCGGTCAAGATTTCGTAATGCTTTCCGAATGCGCTCCAGCCCAGCCTTATTCTACGGAGAATTTCGTTTTCCTGGGTAGGAGTTCCTGATATTAACTGTCCCAGATATACATATTCGTTTACACATTGTAAAGGTTCATTGTTGATTTTAAATTCCTGTTCCTTAGCTAAGCTATTGAGCATAACTTTGGTCTTTTGCCTATTCATATTTAATCCAATTTTAATGCTTTCCCTGTTTAGGTCATCAATCATGTTTTGTAATTCGTCACCATCATTGCTAAAGAGCACAATGCCGTCTGCAAATCATAAATTGTTTACATATTCTCCCTCTATTCGAATGCCCTTTTATTCCCAGTCTAGTCGTTTAAAGACTTCCTCTAAACATGCAGTGAATAGCATCGGGGATATTGTATCTCCCTGTCTCACACCTCTCCTGATCGGGATTTCTCTGCTTCTCTCATGTAGGAGTAGTGTGGCTGTGCAATCTTTGTATATGATGTTTATAGTTTTCACGTATACGCCAGGTACCCCTTGTCGATGTAGAGCTTCTAGAACTGCTTGTATTTCTATGGAGTCAAATGCTTTCCCGTAGTCGATAAACGCCATGTAAAGAGGTTTGTTATATTCCGCGTACTTCTCAATTACTAGGTTGATAGCGTGGCTGTGGTCCATTGTCGAGTAACCTTTCCTAAAACCAGCTTGTTCTCTCGTTGGTAAAGTCGAGTGTTTCTCTTATCCTCGTAGAAATTACCTTTGTATATAGCTTGTATATTACTGGGAGTAGGCTGATTGGTCTGTAATTCTTTAAGTCCTTTTTGTCACCTTTCTTGTGGATAAGGATTATATTAGCATTTTTCCAGCTGCGCGGTACGCTACATGTCTTGATACATTTCGTGAAGAGCGATGGAAGTTTTTCAAGTACAATATCTCCTCCGTCTTTGATCAAGTCGGCTGTTATACCATGGTCACCAGCTGCTTTACCGCAGGACATGCCTTTGGCAGCTTTTTTGACTTCGTCAGCGGTTATACATGGATTTCGGTGTTCTCCTCTGGTTCTATTCAATTAAGGTTGTATGGCCTGTCTGAGAGCTGTACAGTTCCGAGTAGAAATCTTCTGCTACCTTTACTATTTCGGTGAAACTGTTGATAACGTTACCTTGTGATCTTTTAGCGCATGCATTGTTGCAGCGAAATATCCCGCAGTGTAAATGTAGGCTCTGTAGCAAGAATTATTGCACGTGTAGCCTTCAGAAACTGATCTGCGCGAACTGCGCTAACTTACCCGCAGTAGTGTACCGCAGTTGTAGTTGCCTCTTAGAATTTCTCACGGAGCAAACATGAGCGTTGTGTGACCTAAAGCGACCGTCAACGAAGCGGCCCTGAACGAATAATGGCACTGCAAAACGAAGAAGCGTTGCGTACCCATCGATAGGCAGCGAACATTTCCGCCAAACTGAAAACACTACGTCGCGTGAAAAGCAGTGCAAGGCTTTGCAGCATTCCTTCTGCGAGAAGTGCTGTTGGAGCGCGCACCCCCGCAAAAGCCCCTTCTTGGGAATTTCAGTGACTGTCTTCTGGAAACTCGATTCATCATGCGATTGCTAAACCGGCAATGTGTGCACCGGAAGCGATAAACTAAGGAGATGAAAGATGTCGGCTGGGTCGCTGACGTAAAAATAACACCATATTTCGCCTTCTTTTGTGCAGAGTACGAACTACCTTCATGCACAAGCGAAAGTAAAATGAGGGAGCGGTCACAGAGCCATTGAGACTTGCTTTTGAAGGGGTGAGCAAAGCGCAGTTTCATTTGCCTCGAACTCTTCAGTAGTGTCTTCAGTAGTGTCACGAACTCTTCAGTATTGTCAGTAGGTCTTGATGAAGCACACAGCCTAATTCAAGGTGTTTTCTGCCAATCTGTTCAGTAAGCGAACCCTTGCCCAGCAAACAAAGCAATTCGAACTGCATGACGTCAGCTGCGTGAACAATCCTGAGCCGACGGTAAAAATTGACACGTGGCGAGATGCCTCGTATTTTATACATACGTCATAACACGCTCTCGTGTTATCTCTGAAATTCTAGAAGACACTCAAATGTGCGCGCCAGGCAAGCAAAGTTTAAAGAACGATCGACACAGTTCCCGAAGCAACACTCAGTATAAACGCGACTTGCGATGCGCATAACAGGAAAGTGATAATGGCGCTCCCCTCAAAGAAACCAAAACAACCGCAAGTGTCTATAGTGAAATCAGACACCGGCCTGTTCCTTACATTATTTGGGAGACAGAAAGCAGCACTACAAATGTAGGAGATATGAGCACCTGAAAATTATGAATAAGCTGAAAGCTGAACGATGGCGTGTACTACCAAGAACTGGCTCGCCGCTTAAATTTCAAAGCAGCGATTAGGCAAAAATCGTGCCTCAGTGGGCCACTTCTTTCGCGCCTGACAAAGCGGACAGAAATGACCAAGAGAAGGTGGCGGTGTGAACAGTCAGGAGACTGATTGGCTACACTACACTGCGTCCTGGGAGAAGGGGAAGAAAAGAGCAGAGAGACGGAATGCCTACAGGACACCCAAAGGTGCTCAGTAAGGCCACATGTTTCCAAAAAGCCCAAGTGCACTTCCATGGCCTTGCGAGACGTTGGTCGGCAAATGCGGTATTCAAAGATTGTCTCTTACTTAAAGGACCATCGTTGTGCTTCTTGAACGACTCAGTCATAACCAGTCTATGTTCCTCAAACTGGACAGTGGCGCAACAAGTGATCGATGGCTTTAAAACAGTCGGCGGGGCTAGTTGGTATGTAGACTTATAATGCATTTCTAACGCTAGCGAAAGAAAAAAGGAAGAATATAGACGCGAAACACGTTCACGGCAGATATAAAAATGAGCAATGGCGTGTGATTTATGAAGAGTTCTGCAAGAAAATGAAAATGACGAATCCTTTAGTACACCCTTTTGATTTCAACCGAAGAAAGATTATCTTGTCTGATCCCCTTACGAGTGGTATCGCGTAAGCCCCACAATGCTTGCAATCTTGATTGCTAGCGCAGGTAAAAACTTGTGTTCCTATGTGCAATAAAAATCTGCTGAAAGGCCAGCTTCCTACCTGTCTACTGTCACCTCGTCTATCTCCTTCCATTTTTGTTATTAGTGTTAAAATGCCTTCCAAATTGTCATGATAGGGCTGCGCTGGAACAACGGCTTTCGAGGCCGTAACTTGTGCCGGAAAGGCTACCGTATCGAAGAGACATAATATCGGGCAGCCTTCTCGTGTCCAGTTGTCAGCAGGCGTAAAACACCAGCGTGGTATGGACCGGCTTGGGCCGACGCCAGTGCCAGGACGTGGTAGACGCTGCTACCTAGATACGTCGCTTATGTGCGGGAAAAGACGATAGCTGAAGCGCAGCTCAATCTTCACGGTTGACTTGTGCTTCGTAAAACGAAGCTGTTTGCCTATTTGGTGCATACACGCTTCCACTTGAAGCCCTGTGGGTGACTCGAAGATTTCATTTGCGGAGAGGATTGGTCGTATATAGTCGTGGCCGTCCTCTTCGTTCCCCCTTTTCTTAGAGGGTTACGTCTGTTTTAATCTTGGAGGCGTATCACTATAATCTCTTACTAGACCTAGCGTCGTTTCCTGGACGCAGATGAGACCATAACAGCTGCACGCTTTTCAGTGCAAAAAATACAAGCGAAGATGTGAACATATGTGATCAGTATGATCCCTTACGATTTCTACCAAAGAAAGAGGAGAAGACAGCAAGAGAAAAAAAAATTAACATAGAGAACGGCAGAGCAAGCAAGAAGAAATGTGGCAGATCCCACGTGCAGCGGGAATCAAGGAAATGCGAAGCAAGCATCAGGAACGTAAAATGGATTTGCACTGTTGTCTCGCTATACCGAGTTTGGTGCATATGAAGTTAACGAACGGCCGCAAGAGCACCACGACTGTGGCATGTAAACCATGCCGCTCATGACCCGCATCTCATGATTCTAATGTTATGACCTGTCATTTATGTTCATCATGCAGTCGTGTTGTGCCATAGCAATTTTGGTATACATCTCATTAACGAAACGCGTGGCATGTAAATCATGCCGCTCATGATGTGCATGTCACGATTTTCATGTTATGACCTGTCATTTATGATCGTCATGCAGTCTCGTTGTGCCATACCAATTATATTATGCACCCCATTAACGAAACGGCAGTATAGCGCCAGGACCGTGGCATGTAAATCATGCCGCTTATGACAAGCATGTCATTGTTTTCATCTTATGACCGGTCATTTATGTTCGTCATGCAGTCATGTTGCGGCATACCGATTTTCGTATACATTCCGTTAACGAAACTGCCATGAGAGCACCAAGACCGTGGCATGTAAATCATGTCGCTCATGATATGCATGTCATGATTTCATTTTGTGTCCTGTCATTTATATCCGGAATGCAATCATGTTGCGGCATGCGAATTTTCGTATACATCCCGTTAACGAAACACGTGGCATGTAAATCTAGTCGCTCATGAAATGCATGTCATGATTTTCATGATATGACCTCTCATTTATGTTCGTCATGCACTCATTTCATGGCATACTAATTTTTGTATACAACCCATTATCGAAACTGCCAGGAGAGGACCAAGACCGTTGCATGTAAATCATGTCGCTCATCAATCAATCAATCAATTTTATTCAACATTCATACAATGTGAGGACCATGAACAAAAAGCCAGCAAGGCTTGACGTGGTCCATGGCCCCAATTTTTCGAGGCAGAGACAAAACAACAAATGGAAAAAGCAGTTTAACGCAAAAATATAGAAATAATAGAATGGCCAAAACGCATAACTCTAAAAATACATAACCGTGAAAAAAAAACACGAGAAATAAACACAGAAGATGAACAGAAACATGGAAAATGTCATACTACATACACAATTTTTGGGGGATACAGCATATTTGATTCGAGTGCTTATACAAAACTTATTTATAAGCGTAGTACAAAGAGGAAACCGAATTTTTATGGAAGAAAATACACAGCATTATGAGCACTACCACATAGGGTTTGCACTGACAGAAATGTTCATTCTATCATACAATATGAAATTTTATATTATGTTTTCCTTGTTTAAGTGATATGGTAGCCTGTAACGTAGCATCTGATAGGTATAATTTGTTCTAGACATCGGTAACTGCCATATTTCGGTGCTCCTTGTATTGGTTGTTTTATGTTTTGGCATTAAATTGGTACGCATGAAATGCGTATCATGACATTCATGTTATGACCTGTCATTTATGTTAGTCGTGCAGTCGTGCTGTGCCATAGCAATTTTGGTATACAACGCATTAGCGAAACCAAGACCGACCCATGTAAATGATACCGCTCATGACATGCATGTCATGATTTTCATGTTTTGACCTGTCATTTACGTTCGTCATGCAGTCGTGTTGCGGCATACCAGTTTTTGTAAACATCCCATTAGCCAAACGGCCAGGAGAGCACCAAATCGTAGACAGACAGACAGATAGATGCGCTCAAAGTCGCCGAAGTTCGCTAAGAAATGGTTCACATTTAAAAACAGCACGCCCAGAAAGTTGCTGTGCAACCATGTTCCCGTAAGGCGAAGGGCTCTTCATTTTTTCTCCTGTGCCGGCACTTCCTCGCGCACATTTTCCTTCTTGCCTGCTCCAGCTATGCCTTGCCATCAGTCCACTACTTCCGTAAACCCAAGAGGACTGTGTGTGGCCTCATTATGAAACAGAAGACGTAACCAATGATGACAAAAATATAAATGAACCGTCCGAACCGATTTATTTGTGCTTTTACGTTCCAAAACCAGGATATGGTAAGTACAGACACCATAGCGGGGGCTCCGGAAGATTCGACCACCTGAGATTCTGTAGCGTGCAATGCAATCGCAAAGCAGACAGGCCTCAACATTTCGCCTCCATCGAAATGCCACTGTCTTGACCCGAGTTCAACCCCACATGACAACGTGCAATGAGTAAACCATTGTGAACGAGTCTTTCGAATTGGGCGCTGTGTTTGCTGCTCAGGCATGTATTGAACACAAGCCGGCCTGTCCAACTGAGCAACGCTCCGTACAAAATGACCCACGGCAAACAGATGTATGTTACCTCGGCAACAACATAGAACGCCCCGATACGCTGGGATCAGTCCCAACCACATCAAGCCTTGTTGCGCACAGTTCGTCTTAAGCTTGTTGATGAGCGTACGGATGACTCAGTTCATGAATCTAATAAGCCGGAGAACTGTGGCAAAATAACACGCGAAAAAAACCCCGCTGTGGAGGGTTATCGTCTGGGTGTTTCATTCCATACGACGAGGGCACAGGATCGAATCCCGGCCATGGCGGCCCTATTTCAACGGGGGCTAAACTCAAAAGAAAAAAAAACTGCGTATTGACATGTATGTGAACCTTAAAGAACCCAGGGTGCGCAAGTTGCTCCTAAGCACTTCACTATGGGATGTGCTTCATAATGGCTTCTTTTGGGACGTAATGTCTCATCAATTATTATATCGTATTAATATTAAGCAGAGAGACAACAGTCAAGTTAACGCTATGGAATTAGTGCACGTTACGCACGTGCAATGTGCGTAGCGTTGAGCTCTGCTGCAAGAAGCAGGTGTAACGTTTCTGTCTTGGATAGCACTGCATTTACGACCAGCCAAGCAGCGTATAGAGGCTTTGTAAAATTGGGTAGACTCTCTTCAATGTCCCCCAAACTATTGACTCGATTAATTCCTGCAGCTTAACGCCCCAAAACCACGTATAATTGTGAGAGACGCCGTAGTGGGGGTATCCGGAAATCCGGACCGTCTGTGGTTCTTAACGTGCTCTGACATCGCCCAGTGGACAGACCTCAACATTCCGCCACCATCAAATGCAGCCGCCGCTGCAGCCGCCCTGCGACCTTCGCATCAGCAGCCCAGAGCAGTAGCCACTACACACCACCGTGGCACAACAACGTTCCTCTAAACTGATATTATGGCTCATACTAGTGCTCAGCGAATACGAAGCAAATATCAAGACCTTCAGACACGGCAAACGGCGTTGATATTGGCTCGAGGTTGAATAAGATTAGAGAATATAAGAAGACATCGTTGCGCCAAGCTGCAGGCAGCTCTCCAGAATTATGCGCACATTGCGACTAGTGGAATTTCCTTGGTTCTTTTATGCATTCAAAAATAAGAAAAAAATATGGCTCTTCTGAACTGAAGGTTCTCCATTGATTCAGTGAAAATCTTTAGTACAGATGCCCATTTCATTTTTGAACCTCAACGTGGAAACCTTGACCGGACAGTCGACATTTGCCGAGCAACGGAGCGTTGTGTCAAAATCCTGCGGATCCGACGAACTGGGGGTCTGTCATACGAGGAAACTGCATATGGCAAATGTTGTGCCATTAGGCAGAGTAATATGAACAGGACAAAGTGTCTGAGTAAGCGTACGCTTAACATGAGCCCACAAGAAATATGACAGCATCGTCGCGGACTGAATCGTAGTCATGGTCGAGTGTAACGTTGACGCTCGAAGTTAATGAAGAGCACGGATGCTTTTTGCCGACGAGAAAAGCAGAATACGGTGGGCTGATGGCTCATCATGAGCATCGGTCGCGAAGTATTCCTACGGGAACGAGCAATGTGTGGAAAGAGTACGACCTACGACATATTCGCTTATTACATTGCCAAGGTAACCCTGAACACACATTAGACCTCGATTGAAACTGTGCAAGCACAGTCTTCTCAGGGGTGCATCATTTATTTACATATTCCCCGTTTCAGAGGAACCGCGATAGCCCAGTAGCAACGTGTTTGTTTAGAACCTCAGGACCCCGAGTTCGACACCCACCTGCCACTTGGTAGGTTGCCATCAGAGATTACAGCGCGTTGCTGTGTGTTATGTGCACGCTTCACTTCAATGCTACGCCAAACTGCATGCATTTGTTGTTTTCAAGTGTGTTGTAATAATACGCTAAATGCGCATTTCAGCTGGCCCCAGATTGACGAGGGCTGCGTGAAATGCAAACCCGGTGGCCGAGAACTACGGGTATCCGCCACACGTGAAGCAGTATCGTTGATCTTGAAGTACATGAGATTCACATCATGTTAGTGATGCAAAGACCAATAATACATGTTGGACATACATTGCAACCATAGCATCGAAGTTTTGGTCTATATCGGGTGAACGAAACAACCACGAGAGCAAAGAGACGGCGGCTAGATAGACGAGGTCAAAGTCGCTCAAGTTCGCCAAGAAATGCTTCGCTTTAACAGTGAGGATAAGTATTGCGGAAAACGCCAGCGGGTTACGCATGCTAAATTTCTTGAGGAGCGCTATTGGACGTCATTTTAGTATTGCGTAGACACACGAATTCCTCGCACAGCGCAAGGCTTCACTGAAGTACGAAATGAGCTGTTCAAAACAAAACTAACCAGTGCATCCC
>JABSTT010004735.1:0-21444 GCA_013339685.2 Hyalomma asiaticum
GCATAGCGCGGAGGCGATGACTTGAATTCGGACCGCAGGTATCTGGATTGAAATCCCGCCTCGATGAAATATTTTATTTTGTTTTCCTTCTCTCTTTTGCCACGCAGTCCGCTAGTTTTGTAGGGACGACGCACGGCCTTACATCAAGCTTAAAGGGCTTTGCTGTTAATAAATTTAATATCTACCTACAAATCATGGATACATTCAAGGTAACCATCGGAGAATTTTGCGCGTAGACCCAGGCCCCGCGGGAAATCCTCATGTGCTTAAACGTGCGTGGTGTAAATGCTCATGAACGCGTTGAGAGAAACTGTGTACAGTACACGTGGCGTAGGCAGTTGGCTGTCCCAAATATTTCTTCCGCACATCGTTCGTTTTTTAGTGTCGCGCTCGGATCTCCGGTCTTCGATGGTTTTATGATCTCGCAGTCAGGAAACCCTGCGCCGTTCAATTATGCTGCAACTATTCTTGTTTGCCAGAACGGGTTTGCAACGGTTGCTGGAGAACAAATGTTGATCTCTCTATATCTATTTTCGGTATATTACGGATTGTGAAAACTTCCTACGCTTGTTATTTCCTACCCACAGTACTGCGCGTCCCGATGGCGTCACTGTTCGCCCAAGGAATGGTCCGAGACGTTATTTTCTGGGAGACAAGGTAGGTCAACATTATTGTTTTTTTTTTCATGCGAAACACTCTATTGAATAGCAGTTGTGTCAAGCAGAATGGCAGACTCATAGAATTTTAGTTTCTTGCGCGCAGGTGTATCTAGTACAGTGATTCTTTATGATTGGCCATCTCTGAATTGTGGTGCTATTGTGAATTGATGATGGTCGCGCATGGGAGCGTGCGACATCCCTTTGCACAAGGGAACTATATTTTTTCTTTGTGCTGAAGCTTTTACATCATGTGATGTCTGCTGTGCGTATGGAATGATTGTCCATTGAGGCTGCAGGTGCTCGGCTTAAAGAATTTGAGAAGATGAATAGGAATCGCTGAAACGTAGTAATAGAATCGTTATTGGTCACAACGAAACAATTGTGATTTCACCTATCCTGAAACCTTCATTATTTGGGAAAGCTTTAAGGAAACAAAATAGGAGTAGAGATCAGAGGAAAAGCAATCGGCAAACATTTATGGGAATGACGAGAAGCTGCTGGATAGTTGAGGAGTTTATCTTTCGTGTCAATTACAAACGTTCCGAGGTTTGCAGCCCAGTTGAATGAGCTGCAAACATAATAAAAGCTGAATTGTCGGTTGGCGTCTTCAGCTGGCTTTTGATGTTTATAGCGCACACAGTGCATAGTAGCGTACGAAATAAATTCCTCCTATACTATAACGGCGTAGTGCGTGATTGACCTTGTAGAGATAATTTGCCAGAATCGCGGATCAACAAACATAACATGTGGTGAGATTGAAGACCGTTGTTTGGGAAGGCGTTGGGTTTTGTCGTTTTTTAGCCGCAACGCAAGGCTCTGGTCTTGCCCACGTTAACGTCGGAACCTGCGGGGCGCGGCCACGTTTTTGTATCACCGCATATCTTCAATTCATGAAGATGTATTTTGCTAAACAGTCTTCCGCATTAGAAGGAGAAAAACATTTCATTTTTAGCGTATTGTTCCCATCAAAACAACAAAATAGGCTAGTCAACATTTTGGAAATTTCACGGCTTGTCGACTGGCTGCTGTCGCCCTCCTATGCTGCAGATTTTAAGGCCTACCTTACACGAAAATTCACCGAATAAAGCAAATAACAACGACCAATCCTTCAAACCAGCTGTTATGTTCGGCGGTAGATCGATGGGGAAGAGTAGGCGATGGCGGCCTAGCGCATGGCTTTTCTGTAGAAACGTCGTCGTATTCACTTAGCACGCAGTAACAGCGGCGGCTTTGTTCCCGCGACGCCCGCGGAAACTAATTGCTGTGGCTTACATATAGCTGCACAGCAGAGGGGCGTGACGGGTGACAGATCTCTCCACTGCGACACCGTAGAGTATTTCCGAAAGAAGCGCGGCATCCGAGAAAGGAACAAAAGGGGGAGACTCACTTGCAACAACAGCGGGGGCTCGCTGTCAAAGGAATCCTTCGACTTTTCGGCGAGGTCGACTTGTCGCCAAGGGGTCGCCCGTTCGGAGGAGATGACCGCGCCGTGGAAATGTACGGAAGAGCGTTCGATGACAATAGACCTGTCTGGCAGTCCTGTTGAAGCGGCGGCTTGGATGCATGCCGCCGGGTAAATAGAGTGGCTATTTGGGCCTGCTGCGGAGTTCTGCTAACTCATCACGGGATTAGTGACCGATGCTATCTTTCGGAGAAGCTCGGTGCGGCGAGCAGTTCGAAATGTGGGAACGCCAAGGCATAACCACAGGCTCTCATGGAGAAAGTGAACACGTGTTTTATTGGTGAAGTGCTGCATGTGGGTTGGTCCCAGAATGGGGTCGTAGAAGCGATCAGGTGTATTTAACGGAGAACAGAAAAGAGAGGGGAGAGGAGAGCTTATCGCTAACTCGGGTCACAGACGCGGCAAGGTGGTCAGATGTCGACCTTGGCGCTGCCTCTGACGAGATATGATGAGGTTTGAAAGCTAGGTGCTTGTTCACGCCTGAGTGCAAACGTTAAGGGCCCGGAACGAAACACTTGGTGTGGTTTGAGCCCAGTTGTGTTGTTGCGATGTCTGCTGAGAGTATTGGCCGCCCCGGCCAAGTTTTGTAAATAGTGTATAGTTTAAATAAACCCAAGTCTAGGCCAAGATGTTATAGGGTTTAATAAACCCTATAATATCTTGGCCTAGACTCCGTCCTTCAACGTGTCGGCGCGGTCATCAGAACCATCAGAAGGAAGACCAATTCCCAAAATTAACTCCAGTGCCAGGCTGCGCGCACAACGAGTACCGCACACCTACTTCGTGACGCTGCGACGAGCGAACGCGTTCAGTAGAAAGATCCCCGATCGCACTCTTGGTTAAGATGAAACCGTCGCCAGGATATTCGCACTGTTCCTTACAGTGAACCGCCACATGCCACTAGATGTGTATGAATCCCAGCTTTTCTGTATGTTGCTACAGCAAAACATCACTTTGATCTAGTTATGGTTGTTTAAAAAGTGCGTCTCCTAATTTCTCCTCAATAACAAATGTGTCCATAACTATCGGAGCATATCCGGAGCTTAAGAAAACATCAGCAACCAAATATAATTGGCGGGAAAGCCATTTGTTCAGCACTTTCCGCAAGATAGTGAGTCTGTCTTCAAACGACTGTGCCAAATGTTGCAATACTCAATGTAATCACTGGCGTTCGATGTAAGGGTCCTTAAATATTGTTGAACCATGCACAGACACGAATAAACTGCCCTCACGGGCTTTTATTAAAGCGCCAGCCTATCTTCACATACATCAGGCTACATAATATCACCGGTACAAAAGAGAGCGTAGACCAAAATAAATCGAAATAACATAAAGGCAAGAAGAGATCCCAAAGGGACAAAAAGAAAAAAAGATTGAGCAACATCTTAACCATGAGCTACGAAAGCGCTTGTGTAGAGGCTGTCTCAGAGCCGCCGTCGCCTGGTTCATGCTCGCCTCTTCGTCTTTGCTGATTTTCTATACTTTCAACGGATGCTTGGCTTTCGCATCTCGTATTGCTCCTCACTGAAAATGAACACCGCGTGATTTGGAAACTTGCATGCGCCGGACTGCACATAGGTTTTGTCGCAAAATTCAATGTGCAACAAACACACCTGTTCTTCAAGAGAAAAGAAAAATGGGAGCGACAACTTTACTCTTGCAAACTCAGCCATCTGCAGAAATCAACGCTGCATGATGTTCACTTATTCGCTCCTGGTTCCCGTAAAGTAACTATAGATTATGAAATTACGGGCGTCCAGTGAATTGCGTGTCACGCTAAGCGTCGCTAAAATACGTTGTGTCTGTTTCGCACATAAACTAAAGAACAGTCATTCCGATAACCAATAGCACTTCAAGAACACCGCTACAGTGTATGCCCTCTGACGATATTCCGACATTCGATATCACCTGCGTGTCACCACCTAGCGTATCATTTTGTGTTAGTGCCGTCAATATGTTCGGCACTGAGGCAAGATTCACAAACACTTCTATACTTAAGTACTGCCGCAAGGCTGAGCGCTGCCAATTAAAACAATCTAATTGTAGCGCATAATGATCTCTCCATTCGCAGCCGGTACACCACCATCTTCCAAGACCTGCTCTTGTGCTCGGTGAACGCTTCCGTGGTCGTGTCTCTCATCACGCTCTATACAAACGAAGCCAACCGGTACTTTGTCGAGTATCTTCAAAGGTACGCATCTGTTGCCGGTGACGCAGGTAGGCAAAGTGGTTCAAATGGCGCACTTGCTGTAGTGGGCTTACTGCGAAACATTTTATTACGAGCGAGAATTGAGCAAGTGCAAAAACTCTCTTAGCTACGAAAGCTGCTTCAAATCCCTGCACGATTCCTCCGATCTCTGAATGATTTCAGAGAGCATCCGACCTTTCTTGATGATTACTTGATTACTTGATTACTTGATTACTTGATGAGTAGCGCGAAGTCGACTTTCTGCGCAGCCGTTACGGCGAGGAGGCTGTAAGCGTGGGCACCTGGTGGAGCCTTCTGGCGCCCATGTTGATCGTCTCGTCCGTCACCTACTGTGTTCAGTGTGAGGTCACGTTCTCGACGGCGCCTTCATGACGCTCATGTGAACCTCTGCACATTGTAAACTTTGGTAGGATTACTTGTGTCTTGATGCGTCGAGATTTCTCGTTGACCCGACGTGCACTCCGCCCAATCCACATCACGTTGGGATAGTTCATGCCGCACCATACCCTGGTGTTCCGTCAGCTCGGAGCGCCAGTCTCAGATGACCGACCCCTATGATTCTATTGGCTCGAGTGTTGCGGTGCTGCACCGACACCACCCTTTTCGAAATACACCTCACTTCGTCTCTCTTTCCTCATGTACCGCTTCCCACTCACATTCTATATCTGGTTACTCCTCTTGCCCATCACGAGCTTGACACAGGCTAGTCTACGTTTCCGTTTGCATGAGTATTCTAATTTTTAATACTCCCGTATTAAAAGATGTCTGTCGTTAGAACACCGCTGGGTCATGTTCTCTCGGTCCTTCGTCCCCTTCTGTGTGATAAGCGCACTCCTGCGGATTACTTGATGAGTAGCGTGAAGTCGACTTTCTGCGCAGCCGTTACGGCGAGGAGGCTGTAAGCGTGGGCACCTGGTGGAGCCTTCTGGCGCCCATGTTGATCGTCTCGTCCGTCACCTACTGGCAAAGTCTCAGCAACGGAGCACTCCACGACTTGTAAGTAACAATTACATTTCATTCACTTCGTAGCTTGCAACAAGCTATAATCTTGCGCATCGTCAAGGCAGCGCGCGTGAAGAAGCTCTACTTCTCGGACGATTCACATTATCGCGTATAATGGGATCGGGCATTATAGGGGCTATGGAGTGTTCATCTGGTTTGCTGCCCGCATGGGGTTCTTTTAGGTATGCTTGTTCAGAAAATTTCCATTATCGCTTCTTGCGTTAAGAGTCCCTTTATGGCGGAAGGATAACTAACGTGTACTTGTCGTTGATTGTTTTGGTCATAATGACGATTTATTTCTTATACAAGAAAATGTGAAGCTCACACTAAAGACAGGCAAAGAAACCCGAACCACAATACGTTCTCATAAGGGTCGCTGTATTGTGTGTAGGTGTCGTATCTTAGACCCTTCCCTATGCAGTAGATGTACAGGCCCACTCGATGCATCCCTAGCGTGCTGCTAAGTACCGCAGACCTGGCGCAAAACTCCAGCAGTTCGCTGTATATAAGAGTAAGGCATTGGGGGACTGGAGTAACATTATCCCTTTCAGCATGCCTGCTTCGATGCAGCATGTTCTATGAAGAAGTAAATGCTAACACATTATTTCGCATAGTTTAATGTTCCTTTGAATAGACAGTAATACCATGCTCGGTTCTTCATTATTCTTTTCAAATTGATTCTGTTTTCGCAATTGTGGGTTTTCAAAGATGCTTCCACTGGTACCGAGAAGCTTCCCCGACGTCACATGGCGCCACTGCAGTTATTATTGGCATAATTAAGATGCCAAATTGAGTATTAAACGCCAGAAGAGATTATTTAAAGCCGATTTCGACCTCGCGAAGGGCTGCGTGTGCAACTTCATGACAGGCTGTAGGTGGCACCAAAAGCAACGTATCCGCTTTTAAGAGAACCGAGAAAGGTTATTGCGTCTAGCTGGCAATTAGATGGTACCTGAAATTCCCTAATATATTTAACTTCTTAGTATGCGCGTAACCATATTTTCTTGCGCACTGTCACGTGCCAAGCTCTATGAACGTGCGAATCGATTTATTTCTGCGCTGTAAGCCAGTCGAACGGCGATTACTGCAGAAGTGAAAAGCCACGTTGAGATCCACTAGATGTCAGCCATTCAGGTTCAGTGAAACAAAGTGTATTTTTCAGTTTGTAAAGACTGAAAAAAGAAGAGACTACAACAAAGTGCCTTTCTTACAATATCTTGACTAGTCAACAGACACGGCAAAGAATCGGAGCGATTAACGGCACAGCGGTAAGCAAACGAGAAAGAAGGTGATAGTTAACAGTTCGCAAACAGTGCAAACGACTTAGGGATTCCGTTGCATGAAAAATGACGAAAAATGGCCTAAAACGACTTATAAGGTTTAAACTAGGGCGATGCCTAATCAATTCGAGCTCGGTACGCGATACAGTATCAACATCTAAAGGTGAACATTTGACAGAGATCTGTCTGGTTGGGACGAAATTAAGGTGAAAAACAGTATCAACATCTCAGAGTCTTGAGGATTGTGACTTTAGGGCAGGTGTAAAAGTAACGCAGTGTGCACATTTTTCTGGGCATGTGAAGTGAATTCATTTCAGTGCATGTATATTTATTGCCCTTGCGATCGCCTTCCTCCCCAAGTATTTATGCACACAGATGAATACATAGGTGTAGCATAAGTGTAGTTCGACATCAACGTGATAGTCAAGCTAACTGGTGCATATCCTACACGTTACATGAGTGGTAGATATATCCGCATACACAGCGACATGCTCCAAAAAAACTCCCATATAGTCATAAGACATACTGGAGAGCTAGTTGGTTGGTCGTAGTGAAAATAGGCAGCGCACAACGGGTGGCGGTACGGCACAGACAAAAGAAAAATATGAGGCAACTACGATCGCTGAGTTGCAACTAAGTTTCCATGTGGGACCATTTCTTTATGCGCAAAACTACAGTGCATGCGCTGAAGCACATGACAAAGCATGATAGACTACATCACATCACCCTTCCTACGCATGGGTCGAGAGCCACACAGACCCGTTAAATGCAAAGAGAAGGAAAAAAAAAGACACGACGATTGCCACATGCCAATATCTGTAAGCCTTTTCTTTTTCATGATCAGACAGAACAGTCGATGAGGAACTAACGCTATTTTCATTTTGCTTCGAAATCTCAACCGTGTCTTGACTTTCCCTCGTAACCTGCTTCTAGCCTCGCTAACTACATCCGTTTATTTCAGCTTTGGCACACAGCCACAATACCCGCAGTGGCAGGCAAGTTGGCCAGAATACTTATTAAATAAGCGGTAACTTTGCTTTGTTAGCCTCTGTGAATCCTTGCAAGCCAGCTGTGAGGAATGTCAGGCGGTCCGGTTACCCTACCGCATAATGCTGCAAACTTCATAGAACAGAGCAATTATCGTTAGCTGCTTCTTGAAACGAGGGGATTGTGAGCTGCATCTGACACAATAGATAGGAGCCTACATAACGTCAGAAAATAAAAAGGCGTTTTTGTGTCCTCAAGGAACACGTAGCGAAGACAAGTTCAGCAAGCACTTACAGCTAGCTCTGATTTCCTAATTTGTGTGTGCGTTAACGCGTGCTTGTGTATATATATGTGTGTGTGCATGTTCAACTTCCTGGCACACCGTGTAATACTCAAAAAATACATACACGCGTCTACGGTGTCTCCCTGCAGTGATGCGCCACTACAGCCTGACGCGCAAAGGACCATCAAAGTGGCCTTGCGGAGGCAGCTGAATGGGTACAGACACCTCAAGTGAGCGCTGCGATTCGCTTTCTACACCAGCTTTGATGCTGAATAGAAAAGACTGTTTAAAAACATGTTTTGTTATTTTTGTTAGACTTCGATTTATTCCTGGCAAATACATTTGTCCACAATTGACTGAGAGCAACCCATACAACTTATCTATAAGGCTGTACTCACTAACTTGGACGCGGCGCAACTTTGCACTCGGGCAAGTCAAAAACCCACCAGACATATTCGAATTCACCATCGGTATTGTTGCACTGTAATCGAAACGTTGTGAAGTCATCATAAACTAAATATTATTATAGACATAATACATTCGTATACACAAGGTCACTTTATTTTCATTAGATTTCTCACAGCCCTGACTTCGACACTTCCAGCACATGACAAAACATCTCTATCATCTAAGAACCACATTTACGTGTCGTGGCGGAAGATTAGACCACTTATAGTAGTGCACTGCACGCACTATAACATGTGTGTGTAGGTCAACGTCATGAGAGTTAGTATTGCGTGCTTCTTTCTCAAAAACTCATGCTCCTGCGCTATACCAATGCCTGCTTTACTAGATGCCAGTCGCGTGGTCCGAAAACCATGTTCCGTGCCCTTTCCCTCTTTTCCTCTCCCTGAAAGGCAACGAGCCCGGCGTGTGGCGCAAGCGTGCAAAGTTGAGCATTGTCCCAGGGATTAGCGCAACACTAATTGCGGTCTCGGAGGCGTCAAGCACGGCACATAGCCTAACTTTTGCTAAGCAGACAACAGTCTCCGTAATATCTTTTGTTTTCATGTTCGAATAAAGGAACAAAATATTGATTTGTGGTAAGAAGATCAGAAAAACATGTACCGCTTCCGCCGGAAGTGCGAAAGGCAACGAGCGCCGGCTCACGGGTTTTGGCTGAACTGAGGGAACCGCAGCCACAATGGAAAGCGAGCGACGCGTCTGGCGTCTAGTAAAGGAGGCAATGGCTATAGATATTGTATTGAACACAACCTCCTGCCACCTTTAAAAAATAGTCTCAGCCTGCGTCCTGAGTGTTGCTCGGTTTAGTGTTTCTGTCTCAGCAGCGTTGATTTTATAAATAATATGAACCAGTTGTTCGAGCATTGAGCTCATTTTATTTAATGTGCCTTAGTGCTTCATTCACATAGGTTGAAGGGTGTATCTAAGACAGCCGCACTAGCAGGCAGGAAGCCGCTTTTGATGCACGCCCCATGGATTACACTAACAGAACTGCATCTATCAGTGCTATTTTCTCTCTTAACATTGTAAGAGTACGGGCATTTTACATTGGATTTTTGCTGCCGCAGTAACTGGCAGGTGGCTTCCGTGGTCGTCTTCTTATGCTGGTTACTGCGCCGGTCCTACCCCTTCGTTTACAACCTACAAGAGGACCTTTTCGACAAGTAAGTCACTCATTTTACATAATATTTATATATTTTGTAAGGAATAAAAAGAGACACAGAGACAGCACCCCTTCCAGTTCTATTCCTTGGCCACTTCCTCTATCCTGCCGCTCACCGGGCTCGCACATCTGAGCTCCGCTGCCGCTCTTAACTCGTCGTCACACTTGGCCGTATCTGCGAGCTCGGGTTACTGCTGGCAGTGTCTACGGTGGGCTGCACTGTCTGTTCTGTAGTGGCTGGTCTTGGTCACACAAAGACTTGTCCTGGAGATTTCAGAGTGCTGACTCCGGTCGGCAACATTTCGTGTACCATTGGCGGTCGTTGCACACTGAGCGGACGATCATGCAGTCGCAGTTTCGTGCCCTAGCCGAGACTAAGTACATTCGTGCTTGCGTTTAGAGCAGTGAAGCACATCCCTGCCGGAGAATTCGTGCAAGCTCAGACAGGCTGTGAAACATGGTAGGTGTGATTTGACGAAGCAATGTTCCTCCTGCCGTCTCCACACTCTCTTGTTCTGTTGTCAGTGGGACGAAATGTGCTTGGCTGCTCCGTCCCGTTTCCGCATGCTCGAGCAACATCATTGCTGCACTTCACAACTGCCATCATCAGTAGATTGAGTGTAATGTTCAATAGTCAACGGCTTGCCACTGAGGGCGCACATGCACGCCAAGTGATTGGAAATGCCTCTGTCTTCTCCGCATATATGAGGTGCAGTGACGTCGAACGCACGTGGTGTCTTGCGACGTAATTAGTTCCTGTGCCATGCTGTCGTTGCCAGGCTACCCGATGTTGTCAAGGCAGTGATTCGTGCCACAATGCCACGCGCATCCAGGGCGTCCTTCTCAGAAACCCGACCAACAATAAAGGACTGGTGATAGAAGGGCGGAACTCGCATGAGACCGGCATCAGCGATGTTAGTCATCTTAGCATCGTTAAGGGCAACGTCGCCCAGCGAGTTCTACACCTTCTCACATTTGGCCAGTTACTGCTGTGAAGTCCTGGAATGTGCTTTGCAACGGACAGGGAGCATATTGTCGGGACATGGGGACCTGCCAGGTGGTTGTAGCACAATGTCTATCCGCAACTCATATTCGTCAGGAAGTCTGCCTCCTGGAAAGGAAACTGAGTAGGAGTCGCAATTTCCATCTTCCCAGCTGAAAATGAACTTCGTGTCCGCAAACAACTCTGGCTGCCTTGTGGGTTCGTTGTCTTCTAATGAGCTCGTGTCGGACCCGGACACATAGCCTGATGCCCGAAGTGGCGAGTACACCTGCAGTGCCGTGTTAGTGCTAAGGCGGCCTGTAAAGCTTTCTGCCGATGAGCTGAGATGCATTGCTGCTGCCTCGATACGGAACTCTTGCGGAGCTCCGTCTTCGGTAGATGTCTGGTTGGAGTTTGCGTTGTCCTGGTGGTGGTTGCTAATCCTGCTTAAGGCCGATATGAATTGCAGTCCCCTCCCGCCAGGACCACTGCCACATTCCTTCATATCTCTGCCATGCCTTGGCACCGTCTCGAAGGCGGTAAGTGACTACCAGCCATTTTTTTGTTTGTGCTACCGTGGCGAGAACCCAACACGTTGGTTCCGTCTACCCAAACATCAGCGTCATCCTGAAAACTGCGGTAGCTCCGATGCAGCAGGACATGTTAAGGTGGTAGAAGGCATTCAACTTGGTGAGAAAGTAACGCGATGAAAGTAGCAGTGATGACAGGTCAAATGAAAACGCTTCAACAGGGAAATGCTTCCAAAACCACCTTCTTGTGCATTTTGTCCCCTACTCCGAAATAATATTACGCCGAAATAACATCTAACCTGTAATCCCGCGGACAGCTTCGATGTACTCACGGTGGACTTCGTCATGGTTCTGCTGGCGTTGGCGCTACCTGCTTCATCGAGCAGTCTGCTGGAGGCGCCGACGCGTGAGTACAACAACCTCTGGTTCCGATTGCCATGGACGGCTCTGCTGACTCTCGGGTGCAGCGGCTACCTGGCCGAAGCAGTGCGGGAATCGGACATGGTAGGCTGGCTGGCCAATTACGCACCGCGCAGTGCCCAGTACAAGTTCGTCACACAGCTGCTGCTCACGCTTGGCGCGGCAGTCCTTACGGAGCTGGTGGGACGCAAGGCTACCGTCACGCTTACGATGCCGGTCATTATGGACATCGTGAGTACTCACTGAAGGCTAGTAATAGCCTATTTTTAGGACACATGAACACTGCTGTCTAGATTGCGCACTGCGTGTGTTAGATCGACGGGCCATGTATACGTCAGTCTCTCAGTATCCATTATCAGTAGAGCGCTCTTAGACAGTTGTGGCAAGTACAGCGCTGCGAGTTTGCTATATGTTACACGCTCCTTTTATAAGAAAGGAAGAGCTTCGTCATTCACAAAGATTAAACTGTGAGCAACGGAAAAAAATAATTGTTATGGCGAAATTATTCATCGTAATTGAGACGCCAGTTTGGTCATCTCTCTCTAGTCGACCTGTGGACCATTGGGCTGCTATGGAAGGTGCGGACAACCTGCTCGTCCGGAGACTGTTGATGCGTCCTCAGAGTTGCTGGCAGCAGTTCCTCTCCTCTCCACGGCATGTCGTTAGATTCAGGAGGCGAGACTCCAGCGGTTTCCCTTATTTCCGATTGCACTTTCAGCACGTTTCACTGCTTCCCAACAGCGGTCCCACAAAGGCCGCACTGCCCTCTGATGGTGAGCACTGAGTCGTCGCACTACTTTCCCATGGCGATCCCACCGGAGACGTTTGCTGCTCTTTGAAAGGTTCCGCTCTTCGCCTGAGGTCAGGACGGTCTCTTCACAGGCGTCGTACCTCTTCTGTGAGTACCAAATACGAGCGCGGTCACACCAGCTTAAGAACCTCGGCTTTCAAGCGCCGACATCCATACACCATAATTTCGCCAGTATCACCTTCTTGAAGTACTGGTAACCGCATACCTTCTTGCAAGCTCTGTTTATGCATGCTGATATGGTACTCGAGGGACTGTTCAAATACAGGAAGTGGTGTACAAAGGTTTTGGTGCATCAACACCTGTGCTGGAGACATGCCGTCTTCGAGTAGTGATGTTCTGTTTAACATCCCCAGCCAGGAGTCGCTTGCTGGTTCTGCGTTCCTTAACAATCTTTGGATGACTTGGACTCCATTATCAGCTTTGCCATTTGACCTAGGAAAGTGGGGGCTGAAAGTAACATGTTAAATGTGCAATATATGGAAAAGCGTTGGAGCTCTTTCGCGGGGAACTACGGCAGTCGAACCCTGCAAAGCTGTTTGGGTGCCCCGTATTGAGCAAAAAAAATGCAGGATGACATTACAGCTGTTGCTTTTGCAGTCGTTTTCCGAAGCTGCTCAACGTCCGGAAAATACGAGTACGAGCCATATACAAAAATATATTACTTTCCGAAATAGTCAAAGAAGTCTGCTCCTACTATGTAGTATCGATGATTAGGTGTATCCCCTCAAGTTTTGCAGCGCAAGCAAGTACGTAAGTGCCGAAGAAAAATGCGAGGCGAAGTAACAGGAGGACAAAGAGGGACACACACAGTGCGGTGTGTGTCCCTCATTGTCTTCCTCCTATCCATAATCATAGATGGTTTTGAGACCTAAAACCCTGAAATCAATTATTACATCGCCCCGCCTTTCCTTCAGCAGTTACTTACGTGCCTGCGCTGCAAAACTTTGCATGAAACTGAACCAACTTCAATGAAACGGACAGGCGGGCTAGTTGGTTTGGCTGCATTATGAAAATTTTGCGCACATAACACGAAAACACAACGAAGTACAACAGGGCCAGCGCAGAATATCAGCTTACATTTATTCCTTACTAAAACACACACACACACACACACACACACACATATATATATATATATATATATATATATATATATATACCCGTGGCAAGCACCTCAAGATCACCACTTCGCATGAGCAGAACGATAGTGTATTCCTTTACATAAAACAGAAAAGTTGCGCTATCACACGTTGTTTAGCAAGTCAATTTCGTTGTTATTCAGCGCTATGGATAGATGAGTGACAAATGTGCTTTGAAGTCTAGATATATGCCAAGCTTCTACAATCTCTCTTGTCTGATTAGGTGAACATACAAAACATCAGTTCGATTACACAAAAACTACACTAAATGAATGAACAACGCGCACAATGTAATGCCAAATGTGTTTGCTGCCTTCCCTTCAAATCTGCCAAGTGCTCTTTATTCGTACATTCACGCATCGGCCAGTCTGGCCTACATAACACTGGCCACATTTAAACGGGATCTTATAAACTACCTTTCTTTTGCACTGACGAACCCGGTGATCAGGACGCTTGGGACGTTTATTACTGATACTATTAGGCCTGTCTTTGTACAGTTTATTTACGGCGGGACACACGCCCCCTATTTTAACCCCATACCTTGACCCCATATTTAGAGGCCATCTTCTTAAGTTTTTGTGAAAAGCCATGGATTTAGGGGATTACCGAAATTTTCTTCGCTTCCTGGCTTTTTGCACCTCTTTCTCCACAAATTTAATTTTCTTCAATAGCCTTCCGCTTGCACTTAGGAGAATCGAGGTACAGAATCCAGCCCTTTCCAGCGGAAACTTCTGCTCTTTGAAAGATTCATGTAACTTTCGCGTGTGCTCGTATTTGTTATAGCTGAATGAAAACATCCCATTGCGATCGCGTTTTTTATTATCCTTCAATGGGCGGAAGCATACTGTAAGAACGGCTTCTCCGTTCTTGGGGAATAATTCAAGCCCAAGTGGTGTATTTCGAAAATGAGCTTCACGTCTAGGAACTGCAAGCAGTCATGAGTGGGCTCTTCAAATGTGAAATTTAGGCCTTTGCCTCTTTTCTTGAACGTTTCCGACACACTTGAGGATAACACATCCCATTTCGTGTTTGAGCCTAAAATCAAACAATCATCAACATACCTGAACATTTTTCGCTATCCAAATCGAAAATCACAATCCTATCTATGTTGCTCAAAAAGAAGGTCAGTCGATAGTCTGCGCTGGTCCATGTGGACTTATTCGTTGTGTTTTCGTGTTGTGCGCGCAAAATTTTCATAATGAATCAACTTGCCGACATCGCCATTCTGCTACAGGTGTATCCCATAAGAGAAACGGTTTGTCGGCTTCTCTGTATCATGCGAATTGACAGGTAGGGCACCTCTTAATCATAGCAGCTGTGCCGTCATTCATTCGAGGACAGTACATAAGCTGTCGCGCTCATGCTATGCATCTACCAATGCCCAGATGACGACGGTGCAGACGCTCTGTCATATCATTTCGCATTGAAGCGGGAATGAGAACGTTTGCTCGCTTAAGCAGTATGCCCCGAAGACAGACAGCTCATTTGCGCATCTTTTCAACTCACCGTTGATGGGCTAAGAAGCTTCCAGCCTTTTAATCAACATCTACAGTTGAGGGCCTGCTTTGGTAGCATAACCAAGTTCTCCCATTGCTTTTGGACCACCTCGAACACACAAAGCACATATCGCATGGATTTCAACATCTTCGGAAGAATCTCCCGGCAAATCTTGCCCCTGAATGCGAGAAAGCATGTCTGCAATTGTCAACTCCTTACCAGAAACGTGCTCCAGGTGAGAGTCACATTTCAAAATGCTCCCTAAAAGTCTCTAGTCTGGACTTTATATCATCGATCTCTGTTGCAGAAATGGCTACGGAAGGACTGTGATCAGTTCCTTTAACAATATGCCTGCCTATGCAAAATTCGCTAAACATTTCGCAGCCCTAATGCTTCGTTCTTTATGTGCACATGCTCCTCTTCGTGTACGTTAGTTAGGGAAGCATAGCCAATCGGGCACCTAGTCCACCACGCCTTGGAAAAAGGGCGGCTCCTATAGCGACAACGTCGATACTGGGGCCAGTCGGTGCGTGAACGAAGAAGAAAAGCCAGCCAAAAATGCACGGACGCAAAAAAAAAGCGCACAGGAAGAAGCTGAACTGACAACTGAAATTTTATTTCGCAAAAACTGTCATAAGCTGTCGCATTCATGCGCTATCGCCCGCATATGCACGAGAGTCATTAGCAAGCACATACATATGCAACCTAAGCACAAGCACAAACACAACCACAACCTGAAACACAAAACCATGTCTAATAACTAAACACCTGGAATGGCATACTCAATAAAACAAAGTTCTTTTCTGCTGATTACCAATAGCCTATCACTTACACATTTAGCTGTTTTACGCTTTCTACGGTCCATAATGCTGACTCTATTGAACCCAGGTGCGCAGCTACACTGGCTTCCCTGTCGCGGTAAGTGGACATCCTCGCGAGTCGAAAGCGAGGCGTCGTGGAACAGTACATCGGTCTTTCTGCCAACTTATACTGAAAGTCGTTGTGTCGGGGGGGTAGCTTCGTAGACAGTGAAGAATTGTATATTGCAAGAAGAGGGGCTCTAGTAAGCATTTCACGTAAGACTTCCATACTCGGTCATACTGTGCCATCTATGCAATAATGACATATTCCCGCAGCGAGGTATGAAGCGCATTGGTGCGTTCCGCCAGGTTTGGAAGGTGCTTAAAGTATTTTACAATGCTTGACAGGCTTTGTGGGTCCCTTTTCGTTGGCGGCATTGAGCCTTTCACGATGCACTTCACCAGGCAGTCTTTTGGTTTGATTTGAACAGTGATTATTTTTTCACCCATGAAGTAGATTTGTCACGCTGAAATCATAAACTTATCCCATGTAAGAGTCAAACCAGCGGCTTGTGCATTATTTAAAAGATTATACAGCCTATCGGCATGTCCTTCCAACATGACTTGCCAAACAATGTCATCCACGTGTACACGCAAACTGTTAATTATTTCGTTCATCCTCCTCTAAAAGACGTCCAGCGTCGAAGCTCTTCCAGATGCGAGGCGTAGAAAATGGTGACGCCAGAAATAACTGCTGAACATGCAGATTCGTGAAGATTCTTCGTCAAGTGAGATTTTCTGGATGCCGCTATTTGCATCCAGCTCACTGAAATATTTTGCGCCCTCAAGAGAGCTTTCTGTCCGTTCCCGGCGTGGAAGTTGGAAATGTGCTCTTTTTATATATTGAAAGAAGTTGATACGATCCATGCAAATGCGAAATCTTCCGGTCCTTTTGCGGACAACTGTCGATGGACTCACCTAGTTGGATGGTTCTCTAGCTTTCGTGATGATGCCAGCTGCTTCCAGGTAGCCCAGGTCTTCTTTTAATTGGGACCGTAGTGCGACGGGAACATGCCTTGCAGGCTGTGCCACTGCACGAGCTTCGCACATCATGGTCACTCGATAATCCTGCTGCAGCTTACCGATACTTGGGAAAAGTCGTTAAAGTCAATCAGTATGCGCTTAGACAGGTTGCTTTCACTTTTCACGTCGTGAGCTTGGTGAACGCTCACAAAACCAACCTGCTAACTGGCTTCAGTACTCCGCATATCCCGCCTTCCTTTTTTCACGATGAAGAAAACGACAGGGTGACTTTGTGATCCTGGTTGAACAATAGGCTGACTTTTCGAAATTGCTTAATTTCGCTGCCTTTGTAGCTGTGCATAGTGGCTTTCGCTGGTGGCGGAGGCCGTGGGGAATTCAATCCAATGAATATACGAAGTGGAACTCAGTTGACTTGAGCAGCCGTTCAAATTTCAGCTTTTCACCACGGCGGTCTATGAGGCGGGCCAGTCCTGCTTTGCGATAAGCATTCTGGTACGGCGTGCCGGGAAAATTTCGAGCGCGTTTAAACTTTGAATCACCTTGCTGGTCCACATCCTTTGCTTTGGAGGTTTCGTTCTGAAGAACATAGAGAGATGAATTGGTTTGTCGCATTTAGCACATGTCTTGAAAGAAGAAGGACATTGCCTAGTCCTGTGCACTCTGTAGGAAAAATCCCCGCATCTCCACGAAGTGAATCATGAGGAGTGTACGAAGCACTGGGGATCGTGTGGTGTTATCACAAATCAACCGTGACATTGCGCACTCTCGCATGTAAATGAGTGACCGCGCGTGTGTATATTTACACACGTGTTGTCATTCATGCTTCTGGTCTTTATGAGGTTCCTGCGCTCCCACATCGTAGATTGTGCCGAGTTCCAGATTACTTTTAGTCAACACGCACGCTGCGAATCTTTATTGTTCACCTACGCACAAGAGAAATCTCCCAGTGGCATTTCAGGTCGATATCCAGTGCCTATATATATACGGGGTGGCCGGTGAATGGTTGTGTAGCGCGAGCCGTCGGTTTTTTTTTTCTATAAAGAAACTCGCTTGCAGATGCTGCCTGCGTCGGCGTCGTCTCTCGCTGGCAAGGGCTCGTTCTCGTTCCTTGCTAGCCGGTACAGCATTCATCATGATGATAATGGTTATTATTTATGCAGCCCATGTCGGGAGCACGGCTAAGCGTTAGTGGGGGCAGGGGAAAGGGACTGAAAGAGATAGCAGAGAAAGCCGTCGTGGAGGGCTCCGGAAATTTTGACCACCTGGGGTTCACTAACGTGCACTGACAATGCACAGTACACGGGTCTCTGGCGTTTTCACCTCCATCGAAATGCTGGCCGTGATTGAACCCGCGTTTTTAGCGTGGCAGCCGAGCACCGTAACCACTACACCACCGCGGCGGACAGCGTTCATCGAAGAAATAGCCTTTCCATTGTCAGTGCGCGCCGTTCGCTCTCTCTCACGACAGCAGACGACACTGTCGGGGTGCACTGCTTCCTGGATCGGCCCTCGCATGGAAACACCCACCGTCTGATTGCACTTCCTCGAGGATGGCCCACATGGGCCCGCACCCACACATGTTGTTCTGAGCGGTGTTCAGTTTCGGTTTCGGTTTTGTGTAGCGTGACAGACGCGGACGACGACAAGGCTAGGCCCTAAGGAGCTTCGCCGCTAAAAAAGCCACATCTGTTTCTCCTTTGGTATGAACGGTGGTATTTGCCTTTGGCGTGCTTAGTATATTTTGACGACGTTCAGAGAGAGCTTCCGATGGTATGTCGAGAAATAGGCCCGAATGGCTA
This sequence comes from Hyalomma asiaticum, assembly GCA_013339685.2. Classification (NCBI taxonomy): domain Eukaryota; kingdom Metazoa; phylum Arthropoda; class Arachnida; order Ixodida; family Ixodidae; genus Hyalomma; species Hyalomma asiaticum. Next base: position 18,532 of record JABSTT010004735.1, read on the forward strand.
CTCTCGGGCGCAGAATTGAAAAAAAATGGATGCGCAACCCTCATCCAGTGGAAAGACGAGCATATCAGAATAGTTTAACAAAACTTGATACTGGGCTAGATGGTGCAAGTTCATTGTCACGGTTAGGCGCAGGAACAACATTCACATAGACACGAGGAGACAGGACAAGCGCTCACTTTCATCTACCTTTATTTTTGGCTACGCCGACAATATATACACGTACCACACGTATGCTCCATCAGTCAAGCATATCGCCACCGTCATCCGACATCACATATCATTACACACATCCGTCTAGATATTTTATCTCTCCTTTTTTAAGATTAACAGATGTATCGCTAATGCATTCTTTACCCTTCCTGAAAATAAAATATGCTTCTAACAGTTCACGTGCCGTCTGTTCCCTTCCCCTACCAAGAATTTTCGTTTCTTTCCAGCTTGGCTCGCAATCACTACATTTTGCACAGTGTTCTGCCATATTACTTCCACCGTTCTTGAGAATAGGGCCAGAATTCCTTACGTAACCTGTTGTCAGCGAAGAACTGTGACGTATATTCTCCAGGCACGACTTACGCATTGTGCATGTCATCCTCACCGACGCTGTGGACATCGGCGCTGTCATCGCCAATGCCATCTTAGCCGCGTTGGTAGCTGGCAGCCTTTCTATTGTGGCGGGCCCTTTGCATTTCTTGCGAGCGGCCGCGGTCTTGCTTTGCGCGGATCCCGCCTTGCCGCAATCGTCGCTGAGGATTCCGGTTGGCCGCTCGCATGGCGTTTCCGCTCTCCTACAGGCTGCATACGGGCCGACAGTGAGCCGCATCATGCGGCTCACTGTCGGCCCGTATGCAGCCGTATGCAACCGCGACATACGTTCGATGATGCGGCTCACTGTCTCAGCCGACAGTGAGCCGCATCATCGAACGTGTGTCGCGGGTGACCGCGAAGCATTTGTTCGCGGCCGTCGTGAAGTTCCCCGACACCGATGACGGGTTCCGTGAGACGATGGTCGAATTCCACAGAATTGCCAAGTTCCCCGGGGTGACAAGGTGCATAGACTGCACCCACATCCGTATAAAAGCACCACATCCGTATAAAAGTTTTCCCCAGGCACTGTCCTTAGCGCGCTTGGGCACGTTGTCGGTGTTTCGGTTTTCAATTACCGATCTGTGGTGCGTCACCAAATTACACAGTAATTCGCGCTCTTCGCGCATGTAAATGAACCTCCGTGCGGTCGTCTTACCGCCGTCGCGCGTGACGCTGTCGTCCGTGCTCATGTCGCCGTCTGTCAGGGCAAGCAGGACGCCATGAGAGAAAGAGAGAGAGAGAGAGAGAGAGAGAGAGAGCTCTTTATTGAAAGGCAGAGAATTTAACCGGCGTTGAAATATCGCTGACATGCTACTCTGCGTGGGGAGGGAGTTTGGGAAGAGAAAGGCGAGTAGAAAGAAGTACAAGACACAGTGAAAGAGAAAACAGAAAGGGAAATTGGGCTTTGTGTTTCTGACTATGATGCCTAATTGCGTCCAAAGATAGTTAACGTTTGCACCAACACGCAGTGATGTCATAGGATGTGTTGCATGATGGGTGAGTGATGGTGACGACGGAGATAAAGTCTATCTCCGTCGTTGACCTATATTTTTAAATAAGTAAACAAAAAGTCCATCGCACGTCTCTGTTGTGTGGGGCAAGATAGAGGGCCTAAAACACACTGAGGTGATAAAGGGAGCTGTGTAAGTGACTGCATGCAATGTTCATAGAGCGCACGCTCATCATTGTACGCTCGGCACTCAAACGAAATATGCTCTACGGTTTCAGTAGAGCCACAGTTGCTGCAGTGTGGGCTTGTCTCCTGATGGAAGCGGCACCGTAAGTCGTTTGAATATGCAATGCTCAGCCGTAGTCGACGATACAAAGTTTGCAGATGTCGAGGGATGTTGGGTTGTAGTTTTGATTTGAGATCTGTGTCGACTGAGTATAAGAAAGGGTGACGATATGTCGGCAACTTCCATAGCCGGTTCCTTTCTTCGTAAGCGAATCGTTTAGCCATTTGGGAAGCATCAGATTTGGTGAAATAGATTCGCTTATAGCTTTGGTGTCGAAGACCGTTACGTGCTGCTTCGTCGGCTTTTTCGTTGGGCAGAATGCCGCAGTGAGCTGGTATCCATTGAAATGTAATGCAGTGTCCTGCGGTAAAAGCCAGGTGATGTAAATAGGCAATGCCGGCAGAAACGGGTTGATGATTAGTTTTCTTCAGGTGGTTGTACAATGTTTGCAGCGTTCCTTTGGAGTCGGTACGCCACGATGCAACAAGCAGCTTACACAGCGCACCACGGAACATCAAGATAAAATCTGGCGCGCACACACAATACGTGAACAACAGTCACACATCCGGACCTGTCCGGGCATGCTATCCCAGCGGATTCGGCTCTGGCGTGGCTTATATGTTCGTAGCATCGCCTGCGGTCGAACTAGCTGATAATGTTTCAAATTTCACTTATAACTTCGAATACAATATGCATTTAATAATAGGTGATCATTTTTAAACCGTTGGCTAGCATTTCAACCCAAAATTCTCGTATTTCTTGTAGTATTGGGCTGTGTACCCTCGCTACCAGGGTACTCAAGTTACTTTCGTAACTCAAGGAATGTTTCTCGAGCAGCCTCTTGGCGGAGGAGCGCTCGAGTGGCGTTCTTGAAACCCAGCGGCTTCTTGAGAGGAGAAAGGCGCTGTGCCTCGACTCGGTGAAGGCAAGGAGGAGCGTTGAGTGAAGGTGCGTTTGTGAATACGGGGGTTAGCGTTACAACATCGGTGGCTTCTTTCCTGTTCTCTGTCGCAATACGCGGGTTCGATCCCGGCCGCGGCGGTCGCATTTTCGATGGAGGCGAAAATGCCAAGGCCCGTGTACTGTGCGTTGT
>JABSTT010004736.1:0-21282 GCA_013339685.2 Hyalomma asiaticum
TTACAATATATTACACAGATACAACAAATCTGGCCAAGATGACTGAGCAGCAACAGCACGCAGCAGCCAGCTACTCCCGATCTTCATTTTCCTTTTTTGTCCTCTCTCTTTGTAATAATATATGCTGAAAATATCGAGGTCCTAAATCATAAATTACGTACAGCGAAATGGAAGTACAATGCACCTGAGACACTTACTACACAGGTTGCTTGTAAGGACCAGTTTAGAAGCAGTAGAAAACGTTTGAATAATCAGTGAAAGATTGCAGATTAGCAAGCAGCTTCGAACTTTAGCAATTTATTCCTAGATGCACGTAATCTGAATTCTTTACAAATTCCCGTACCGTTCAAGGGCATTGAAGCATTGACGCACGGATATTGCAAGCCTTTCTTTAAATTTCTTATATTGTTACCGTAACAAGCAGCCTTGGATTGGGAGACAAAGCAGTCCTGCTGCGTCACGGCTGAAGATCTATCTGGAAGTTTATATCTCTCTATCTGTGCCACAGAATGTGGTAAAATAGCATGCACAATGGTTTCAAATATCCCTGTTCGCCCTGTAGTTGAATCTAACGCAGGTTATATGTGAACCCGCTTACGTGCTATCGTTACCTGAGGTGTGAGCGTTTGTTCTAACAGGGCACTTGTAAGTGATCATTGCTTAAAGCACGCACAAAACAATTCTGATTTTCAAGCAATGTTACGTGATAACCTATATTCGTGTACATACTGCGACTAGCGCTTTTCTAAACGCAACGGTGTTCGCCACAGCTATATAGTCTAGAGACTGGTGAGCGCTGCCAGCTTTACCGAAAAATTCCCCTATCGTGCTGCTTCAAATGCACTCTGAATTACCCACTGCTTTATCTTTGTATTTCTGGACTTAAGTTCTTGTTACTATGCTCCTCCTAGAATTACTTGCTATAATTAGTAGTTTCGAATGGCGATTTCGCAGCCCCGGCACTCAGCTCCCGTACAAAATTTTATCTTTTGAAATTCTTGGTACCTAAGGCAAGCACATGAGGAGCGACTATCCGTCACGACAAAAAACGTGTTTTTCAGTTGTCGTCAACGCTCAGGAACGCTTGTGGACAGGTTTTAAACTATGCCATACTGTTGTAAAGATTTTTCTGCGTTGCCAATGCCCGAGCTTTCACAGGTCGAGCCTGCCCTTTGTCTTTGGGAGTTGCAAGGGGGTCCTGTGTCGGGGGGAAACGGAGATAAATAGAGACAGCAAGGAAAGAAAAACTTGCCACAGGTCGGGGAATCCGTTGCGCACTTGTCACGGATTGACATGCATCGTGGTGGAATATAGCTGAAGGTTGACGGTATGCCGCACGTGCAATTTAGGAGCGCTCCGACCGCTCCAAAGACGTCAGAAGCAATTGGCCCGTTTCCGAGAAAACAAGGAGGAGATGGCCTCCCTGAGCTGGGAAGCTTGAACTTTAGGCTTTCCGATGGACCCCCCAGCGCTGATTTGATTCATTGTTGGGTTTAACGTCCCAAACCAGCTCTGATTATGAGAGACGCCGTATTGGACCTATCCGGAAATTTCGACCACCTGGGTTCTTAACGTGCACTGACATCGTACAGCACACGGGCCTCAACATTTCGCCTCCATCGAAATGCAGCCGCCGCGGCCGGGATTCGATTCGCGACCTTCGGATCTGCATCCGAGTGCCATAACCACTAGGCCACCGTGGCGGGGTACCCCCCAGCACGGTTCTTGAAAACTCCGAACGCCGTGCTTCGGACCAACAATGCAGGACAAGACAGCAGGGCAGCCGTTTGGCGTGCAACTGGCCACGTCGCGCAGTACGCTATTGAGTGTCGTAGCCCCTCGCCTCCGAGGGGGCGACTACGCAGACCGTTGTTGACCGGCGAAGAAGGACCCCCGCGACTCGGACACTGATGACCCGTCAATCAGGCGAGTTGAATGAAGATGCCACTCTGCGACCACGAGAAAGGGTTTGGTCATCGCTCTCTCCAGTGCATTAATTGCGAGAGGGATATTTTGGGCGGAGCAAGAAATGCAATGCCGGAGCAATTGTCTCACAAACACGCCCCAATTTCGCAGACAGCGAATCAGGGAAAACATGCGAGTCTTTAAGCGAGGAGCATTGAGGAGCACGGGGTTCTAGTCGCTTGGCGGATATGGCGTAGAAGCCGATCATCGTATCCCTTCTAGAAGTTGTTAGCGTGGCCTTGTACCGGCTGACCACCTAACCTTAGCCGCTTCGCCTAGTTGAGACGCGCGCTTACCGTCTGCAACGTAGGCATCGGCACTCGGCTAGAGTTAGTTGAAACTGCTCGAGTTTGCCATATCAAGCACTAGCTCCTCGGAAACATCAGCGCTGCAACTCCGACGACCTCAACGCTGTGCCGTACTAGACTGTGCCGCGCCAGACCGTCGTGGACCCTTCAGCGCTGCCGGTCATCACATCACCACGTATGCCCTCCCATTATTATATCCCTGAACTTTCTTCTTGAACTTTCCTTAACTTTTGTAGATTAGATTTCTGTTCTCATTGCCCTACTTACTGTTCTTAGTTTTTTTTTTCTATTTGTTTGTTGTTCTCGCGCGTTAGTATTTTTGGCAAGCTCTTTCATCGCTGTTAATTGTTAGTTGAGTGAAGTGTTGTCTGCTTTGTACTCTTTCCGCTGCCCTATCACTGTAGATTAAATTTGTTCTTTTGCTTTCGCAACCACAACTCCAATCCTTCACTGTGTCTGCTTGCGTACGGAACGACCGAACCTGCCGTCGTTCCCTCCGCAGACTTCGCGCCGTGGAGCTTGAACACGTCCCTGTAACAGCACTGTGGGCATAATACGTTCTGGAAACTATGGTCTTACGCACAACGCCGCTATAAAGAGGCTTGCGATAGGCGATTATTTGTTTATTTATGAATTTGTCAATACCTTACAGGGCCCTCGTGGGCCATTGTGTAAGGGGGCATACAGCATGTGCAAATAAAGATAAATATACATAGGATTGAAATAGGGTTTACCACAGAAGATGTAAATGAACATACAAACACAAACCAAGACCAAGCATAGAATGTACGAAGGTATGATGTGTATGAAGGTGTTATACAAAAGGTAATATAAAGGCAATTACTAAACAGAAGAGCACAACGGAAGCGTTAAAAAAAGAACAGCGATGTACACAGATGAATGCACAAAAACCTTATGGTGACAGTAGTATGGCACGACGAATGTGAGAAATCTATCAGATTTCGGCGCGTAAATATTTTCTAGGAGTCTTCAAGAAGTGTACGGGGTCGCGGTCATATGGGAGATCGTTCGGGTAGGTCGTTCCACAAACGAATCGCTCGGGGAAGAGCCGTAATTTTCAAGCCGTCGGTTTCACCGAACATGCGTGATAGACTAAAGTTGTTATGCAGTTGGTGTGAAATACGAAGAGCGGGTTTAGGTTAATATGAAAGAAAATTCTGTTATGAGAGACTGCCGGCGAATAGCCGAGTTACCGAGCTCTCACGACGTGGCCGTCACTGCGCAGCCCTCGTTCCTTTTCTCTCAACATCAGTATTTTTGTTCCCATGTATGTTTACATACCTAAATGTCCCCCTCCACGATTGTTATGGATATTGCTCTAGGGATATCTGTGAGCATAGCCTGCAATCGCTGTAGAAGCCGCTGTTCTTTGAACAAAATCGCAGCATGTCCCCGGGGTGAATGATGATGAGTGGGCGAAGCTCCGGAGGGAATCATCGGTAAACCGTGAATCTTCCGCGTAATTCGCCCAGTCGATCATCGTGTAAAGACGTCTCACGCAGCCCCTTACACAGGCCGGAACTCGCACTGCGTTTGCCGACGCCATCACATTACTGCTGAGAGAGTAAAAGGCGGAGAGGCCTCAGCGTCTTATACCAGCTTCTTAGACGGGTCGTAACGCGCTAGCACAAACGCGTTAAAAACGCGCAGTCTTTCGTTAATATTGGGTATTTACTGTCATCGTGGTGCATGGGTCCATGTGCGCTTCGTGGCGTAGTGGCTAGCGCCGCGCGTTCGGAAGCGAGGGGCCCCTGGTTCGATTCCGCGCTTCGGACACAGCGTTCGGAATTTTTTTCTCGTCGTCCATGGTCCATGAAGCGCGATCCGACGCCTACGGCGACGATGCAGGAGAATGAGAGGAGCGCTCCCGGCTCAGCCCCGCGCAGCAGCTAATCGGAGAGCAGCGGCACCTCCAGCGCTCATATACAAGTACCGCCATCTAGCGGACATTCCAAGAACTAAACGAGAGGTGGCTACCTACAACTACATACATCGGGGACGCACGACCCACGCCTTAAGGAGCTTCGCCCCTAAAACACAATCGCATGCTGTCAAGGTCGGACGCTGTATGCAACACGACCAGTCGACACAACGCTCTCAGCGGCCGATGCTCCAGCTTCCCAAACTGCCATGCGCCTGGCCTTGGCGGCAACTGAGGACTTTCTGGAACTGCACATAGCAATTGCGATTGCGATAAGAATTCTGCCGCGCACTTGCCCGAAGTCGTCTTGCAAGGCGCGTTAGCGAAATTATCTGTCTTCCTCGGCCGCGATCCATGCCACAGCCAAAACCGCTCGGAGAAAACTACACACCACGCTTGTGAGATGTGTGTATATGTGAGAAATACTCATGTCTTACATTTTGTTTGTTTCGGGCACTATCATCGTCAGGGTTTATATGTTCTCAGTGTAGACAGAGCTTTGGTTCGTGACTCGAAGTATGCATACTCCTGAAGAACGTCCCTATTTCCAACGTGAATGGTCATTGGCTTCTATTCGGGCTCGTCATCCAAGGGCCGGCGCGAAGTTCGCGTGGAGGATGACAGGTTTAAGCGAGCACCGGGAGGCCGAATCGCAATTGAAAGGGACTATTCATAATCCAGACCGGTGGCCCTGTCTTGAGTACCATGATGTAACATTCGGTGAAAGAAAGTCAGTTTTGCCAGAAGACCGAAGCAATGAATGCGATAGAAATGCTTGATATAATATCCTACAATTTTCATTTGGCAGCGGCGGTTGCAGCTAGCAGAACGCCTACTTATGCGCACTTCTTCGTAACCGCAGGTTTGTTCTTTACTCATTGCCACTCTGCTTGCCCTCTGCGGCAAGTTTTATTTTGTGCTATGCTCTTCTGTGCTTTTTTTGAATACTGGTCTCCATGTGTACTTGTGTCGAGTTTGCCAAATACAAAACGCTGGTTTAAGAGAATACGGCTGCTCTAGGGACACTTTTCGCAGGCTTTTCGCCTTGAAAGCGCAGCACGCAGAAGGGTTTACAAGCCGGCCGCGGTGATGTCTGACGACATAGCGTGCGTGCCAGCGATGGCGACCGCGCAAAATCGATAGTTGCTGCTCTAGCGACACCTCCGTCCCTACCTCGCGTAGTTTTATGCTCGTTAAAGATGGGCGGGGCGTTTCCGCTCCTCTTCGACAGCAGGCTTCCCGATCAGGGTGATGTTATGACATGCGCCCTCCGAGGGACGGACATGGGTCGGGCTCGTTTGATCTCTGCTTCTGGCGCGTTCATCGCCCCCACTCGCGTGCTTTGACCCACGGGTAGAACATACGATGTGCGTAGCGGTTATCAATTAGACTTTATACGCGACATGACGGCAACGGCAAAAACCAGTCTAGGCTGTTCATATAAATGCTATCGCAATAAAGCCGCTTCGCTCTTTAACCATGTTCAAGAAGTGGCAGAGGTGGTGAATTTTTAGCAGTGCTGTTTGTTTATGCTGTTTGTTGCGCCGTGTAAATCGAACAGGAAATCAGTCTTCTCTGTGGTCCCACGCGCTGGCATTGGCGCGCGTGAACTTCTTTTATGGAATACTCTATGCGCAGCATTACCTGGCTCAGAAAGCGGGTACGTGCCAAGCCGCTCCTAACCTAGCATAGCCATGCTTGCTATACAGCTTAGTAAGGGTATGTAAAGGTAAGTGGGGGCGAAGATGAAGGAAAAGACGAGGGGACAAGATTGGCACAGCCTAGCCAAGCTGCATACCACAATGCATCGCGTAGCAACCAGTTGCCGTAGCAACCAGTACACCGTTGTTACACCTAATGTGTCCGCGTAAGATGACGTCACAGCTACCTGCGAGATTTGGGTGACGTCATGTGATGCCACATTGAGTAACGTCGTTTAGCCCCTACCCAGCCCAGCGGCGCTTGCATAGTACATTTTAGCGACACGCCGCTTTACCACCGTAAAACACAGTCACATGTGCTTACGTTACCTAAATAATACATGACGCTTCAAGTAGTCACGTGATATGCTTGCGCTACTCTCATTAGCTTGCTGTCAGTCGTCTACAAGGTATTTACCAAGGTAATCTCTAATAGAATTTGTGCCACCTTAGATTTCATTCAACCAAACGAACGAGCAAGGTTTCGTAAAGGCTACTCAACAGTAGACCATATTCACACTATCACTCAGGGGATAGATAAATGCGTGGAGTATGACCAACCTTCATAGATTACGACAAAGGATTTGACTCGGTTTATACCTCAGTAGTCATGCAGGCATTGCGTTGTGAGGGCACAGACAAGCTCTACGTCAGACTACAGGAAGGCATCTACAACGGCTCAGCAGCCACAATAGTCCTCCATAATGAGAGCAGCAAAATACCTAGAAAGAAGGACGTGAGACAAGGCGACACAATCTCTTCAATGTTATTCACGGCATGTTTACAAGAAGTACTTAGAACACTGGATTGAGAACAGGTGGGTGTAAGGGTTAACGGGGAATACCTCAGCAACCTCATATTTGCTGATGACATTGCCTTCATAAGTAACTCAGAAGATGAATTAGAAAGCAAGAACACTGACCTAAACAGGGAAAGTGGAAGAGTGTCTGAAAATTGATATGTAGGACAGTAATGTTCAATAGTCTTGGGCGAGCACAGCAATTTGAGATAGCTGGCGAGGCATTGAAATTAGTAAATGAATATGTCTACTTGGACCAGATAGTGACCCCTTATCAGAATCAAGAGGCTGAGGTAATTAGGAGGACTAGGATGGGGTGGGATGAATTCGGTAAGAATTGTCAGATAATGAATGATAGCTTGCCATTATCTCTGAAGAGGAAAGAACACCTGCATCTTACCGGTACTCACTTACGGGGCAGAAACTTGGGGGCTAAGAGGGTTCAGCTTAAATTGGCGACGACATAGCGAGCTATGGAACGGAAAATGATCAGTCTAATCTTAAGGGACAAGAAGAAAGCGGAATGGACATGGGCAGGCCATGTAATGTGAAGACAAGACAACCATTGGTAATTGAGGGTGAGAGTGTAAATTCCTAGAGAAGGCAAGCGTGGCAGGGGGCGGCAGATTGGGATAAATTGGGCCCAGTGAGAACAGCACTGGGATAATCAGAGGTCTATGGGATAGGCCTTTGCGCGCAGTGGGCGTAGACAGGCTGATGATGATGGTGATGTTCCCGCTAAAACTACCGGAGAAGGCGTCACACCCGGACGAATTTCGCTGCGCTAATTTGAACTTAGACACGTGGCCCAAAACGTAACATGACTGACAGCTGCTCACTTGACATGTTGCCTCGAACACCTTCACATGTTCACGACAAAGCAAAGTGACAAGTGTGACATGCTCACGACAAAGCGGAATAACAAGTAGTCACGTGACCTGCCATCGCCAGAAAAACAACGTAAGACCTGGTCACTTGAAAATCTAGCGACTTAGTTGAGCTTGTACATGCCGTAAGGAGCCAGGTCGTCTTCGAGCTACGCTGGCACTTCAGTCTTGCCTCACTATTGCAAGCAGCCCATATTTTTGTCATTGGTATTGCAGAGAAAGGGACAGTCCACTTAAAAAGGCTAGACTTGCTTGCTGCTTGAAGAGGGCCGCGACCTTCGCAAGCTTACACGGCAAACAAATTGGTACTAAAGGGTTAGTTCATTGCAATTTGGAGTACGAACATTCAGATGACACCTTGAGCGCAATACTGTCATGGTACCAGTCCCATTCAATTCACAAATAGCACGCCAGTGGAATTTTTTTACATGGAGACATGTCAAAAGGCGCCCCGTTATTTATTGCATGAACCTTACCTAACAATCAGAATAAATATCCAATATCTGCTTGAAATTTGCTATGCTGAACCAGGCTAGTTATGCCAGTCCAATAGAAATATCACTCTGCAGATGACTTACAGAAAATTGTGTGTAATGCAAGAAATAACAAGAATGAGCTTATAGTTGTTACAACTAAAACAAGATTTTATTGACGCATTGATACGAACGAGGTTAGAAACCATCTTTTTATTTATGACAATATGTATGCTGTCTTCACATCTTACAGGGATGCGGACAATTATACGGGCAAATTTCTCAACGTGACAGGGGACCATAAAAAACCACCGGTCGCAATGGAAGTGTACCAAGAAGGATGTGAGAATAATTTTAGTGCTCCTCATTGGCAATTGGTTCCTAACCGTCAGTCGCGCAAATGTACACAAATTAGCCAGTAAACACATCAATGCTTGCTGTAAGAAAAATCGCGTCTGCGAAGAAGTTCATTGACGTAAGGCAGGCTACTCATTCAAATATTGTAGCCGAGAATGCTGGGTGGTGAATATTGGGCGGAAAATCTGAAAATCGATATGACCTTACATATAACTGTTACATATTTTTGGGGGGCGGGTAAGTTTTTTTATCACAATATCACTGTTTGATTGTATGTCTGGCTTGCGAATATCAGCGCTGCGTACTTAAATCAATTTGAAATACCTCTTCTTTGGCACTACTCAAAGCTTAGTTAATATCATTGCAGTGCTGCCTAATCTCGTCAGTTTATTTGTTGTACCATCTATCCAATGGCCACCTCGTAGCAAACGGTATGGCGCCATAGGTATATGAACACACTAAAATGCAGATAAAGGTATTTATTTATTTTATTTTATTTAAGGAATACTGCAGGCCCAAAAAAAGGGCCCAGGCAGGGGGCAAATGTACAAAGAAATACAATTAGTCAACGCGAACAAACATTTTGAAGTGTCGAGAATACATAGAGCAAGAAATAGCTGTAATAAATATAAAACAAAAGCAAACATGAAAAGGAGCAAGGCACAAAGCATATAATTGTAATGATGTAGCAATGGGAAGTGTAAACCGCAAAAATGGCAACACACTGAAATAAATGTAAAGTTCAGACATACTTGAAGGTATGGCCACGTTGACAACATCGTGTCACACGTTCGATTACACAAATACAAAAAATGAAGAAATAAAACAATTTTATGAAGTCACTGCAGTAGCTTATTAGACTATGGATCAGAGAACATGATAATCAATGAAGGTATAAAAAATAATAAATGAACCACAGTAAGGTCAAACAGTTACACGCTCTAAGAAATCAACGTTAGATAAATCTGAAAAAGGTAGGTCGTTCCAATCTGTTATGGTGCGTGGAAAGAAGGAATATTTGAAAAGATTAGTTCTTGTCCGATAAGGTGTTAAAGAGCCAGCGTGTCCATGACGTGTTCTACGAGCTGTAAGGGGTTTTAAATAATGACTTGGGTCTATCGCTAAAAGATTATTTTTGAGCGAAAACAGAAATTTTAGTCTATGTATTTTCCGGCGTAACTGAAGCGTTTGAATGCTATGCTGTGTCATTAGACTAGAGGGAGTGTCACTGTTACGATATTTAGACTAGATAAATCTAACACCTTTTCGTTGAGTCATTTCGAGAGTATCAATGTTAGTCTTTGTGTATGGATCCCAGACAATGCTGGCATATTCGAGTTTAGGTTGAATTAGAGATGAATAAGCCGTTAATCTAGTGCTACAAGGTGTATGTTTTGGTTTATGTCTGAGAAAGCAAAGTTTCTTGGATGAGGAGTTGCATATGTTCGAAATGTGTGTATTCCAGCTGAGGTTATTGGTTATTGTGATTCCCAGGTACTTATATTCGCTGACTTCTGTAAGTAGTTCGGAACCGAATTTGTAGATGAACGACACTTTCTTAGATTTCTTTTTAGTTATTGACATATAGACTGTTTTAGTGGCATTTCATTCCATGCTCCATCGACTGCACCATGAAACAATACTTGGAAGATTAGAGTTGAGCAAAACTTGATCTTCAGGGTAGTTAATTTCATTATACAGTACGCAATCATCTGCAAATAATTTAATTCGTACAGGGGCATTAATTTCGTTAGTGATATCATTAGTGGATATTAAGAATAATAAGGGGCCAAGTACACTGTCCTGGGGCACTCCTGAAGAAACTGCTAGCTTACTGGATGAGTGATTACTAATTGAAACGTATTGTCGGCGGTTAGTCAGATAGGCAGCCACCCAATTCACTATGTAAGCTGGAAGGCTAATTGATTCTAGTTTAGTAATAAGCTTCCTATGAGATACAAGATCGAACGCCTTCTTAAAATCTAGAAATATTACATCGACCTGACCGGACGCATCAAGAACACCAGCGAAGTCGTGAACAATTGTTGTTAATTGTGTAGTAGTGGAGAACCCTTTGTGAAAACCGTGTTGGCAGGAAGAAAGTATGTTGTTATCACCTATAAACTTTACAATTTCATTAGCTGTTATATGTTCCAGTAGTTTGCAACGTGATGAGGTTAGTGACATTGGGCGATAATTTGTTACTAGTGCGGCGTCACCTTTTTTCAGTACAGGCACAACACGTGCCGAGAGCCAATCCTTGGGCAGCGTAGCTGAGGACAAAGACACTTGAAATATGCGAGCTATAAAAGGCGCTAAAGCTTCTGCATACCTTCTCAGAAAAACGTTAGGTATACCAACTGGTCCAGGGGAGGATTTAGTTTTAAGGTTGAGTAGCATTGAAACGACACCTGGTATTGACACAATATCAGGTGCAGAGTTGCACGGAGTGCTGTTATGAAGCGGCGTAGTATCGGAGTTAGAAAAAAACACTGTGGAAGTATTCATTAAAATACTGCGCAATATTTTGCTTTTCGTTAACTATAGTCCCCTCGTGTACAATGTGGCTAATTTCCGTGTTCTTTTTTTCCTAGAAACGCCCAAATTTTTGTGGTGCGGAGCGAATAAATTCTGGTAGCGTGTGCTGGAAGTACCAACGTTTAGAATGCCCCACCTTTTGCATTAAGTTATTTTGGATTTCTTGAATAGCTTCGCGTGAAGCACCCCGCCGCCTTAAGCGCTTAAGTCTTCTTTTAAGGTGCAAGATATCTCTTGAAATCCAGGGAGTAACTTTAGATGTTCGTTTAGTTTTACTCGGGATGAAATTGGTGAGGATTAATAATTTCTTTGAAACGATGCCAAAGTTCAGTAATATCACGGTTTTGAATACTATAAAGGCATATTTCCAGATAATCTAAAACGCTTTCATCATTTGCTCTACAATAGTCTTTAGTGGTAACTGTGTTCTTCATATTGACGCCGCACGAGTTGAACGAACACGTGAAATACACTAGTTGATGGTCCGAAATGCCAGGTTCAACGGAGACTGAAAATTTTTCGATAGATCGACTTATGAAAACAAGATCAAGAATCGTAGCTGACATGTCATGAATACGTGTCTTTTCTTGGTGAGGCCTGCAATGAACCCTCATGTAGTGATGACATCACACTGTGTGTTCTGAAGCTTTTGTGATATTGCTGCATGGCCAGCCGCTGTACGTAATACTAAGTTTCATTATCTTGCGGAACGAAGATGTAGGGTTTGGCGTTTTCGCAAAGAGACATTTCGAGAATCGCACTGCTTCCTTTATAGTCGCGAACTGCTGATGTGATACTTTTTTCTCTCTGATGATGGCGTTCAGGAGTCGCTCGATCGCTAGGATCAGTTGTGACACTTCATAAGTGAACCCAACGGCTGTATTCTTGGCGCCAGCTGCCAGCGCCATAACGTTATAATGAAAAATTTTTCGTCTCGTGACAACTAAATCGATCCGCAATAAAAACTCTAAAAAAAATCTAGGCAAATAAAACCAGGCTGATAAAATGGAACAATGATTCCAGTTAATGGCTTCATAATATAGTTAGGATAATGCGGAACATATTGAATGATGCCTTAGATAGCTCCTTAAAATCTAAAAAATGAAGGAAATGACGAAGCTTGCAATAGTGGCGCTAGGCTAGCGGTGCGCCTATGCTGAGTGGATGTTAGCTTGTCCGGGTTTGTCTCCTCCATACTGGAATTTAGTCGTTGCCTGAGGCCTCAGGGAACGCCTCGTGAAGCACTGCGAGGCCCAGCCAACGCTTCTTAAGGTTTCGCGTCGAGTTCAGCCTAAAGACGCTCGCGTTGAACCGAAGACATTGACCGACGCGGCACGAGTGGCGCCTTGACTGCACTACGCAAGCCTATGTCATTCTAGGAGCTGCTTGGACACAACGAGAGGACCCATGCTCTCTCGTGGCACAAACGCAAAGCTTTGCAGAATGCTGTTCACGGAACAAATTGACGCACACTCTTCTGCTTCCATTGATCAGTTCGCCGTGTGCGTTGAGCACTGCTGCGATGAATTGTTGGCTGTCGTGGCGTTGATTCTATGGACTGGCTTCTCTGTAGGGGGCGACGTCCACATAGTAGTGGTAGTAGTAGTAGTAGTAGTAGTAGTAGTAGATGTAGTAGTAGTAGTCGATTAAGTAGTTGCGCTCTCGTTTAGGCTGTCCCTAGTGACAGAAGCGGAGACCAGAGCCATTGCGGTGACAATAAACACGAGTGAATGTGTACGACACGGCATTAACATTATCATGGACGCACAGGCTGCATGTCACCTCCTCCTACGAGGCAGAATTCTCGAATGCTGTACCGGTGTAATGCAACGTCGTCTGCACAACCACCACTCGGTCTGTTGGTGCTCCTCTCATTACCCTCCAAACTACGGTGCACGTGGCGCGAGGGCTGTGAGGGTAATGAGAGGGCAGACGCGGCGGCTCGGGCGTTAACTTCCCGAGCAGCGACACCGGCTCCCTGAGAAAACCTCCGAACGACATTCCCCCATAAAAATTATCGCCCTATGGTCGCATGGGACTTGCTCGCCCATCAACGCATTTCCCGACAAGCATACATGCATGCCCATAAACGCCTAACAGGAAATGAGGCCAACAACTGAAGAAAGATTCAAGCAGGTGTTTTTCACCAATTAAAAAGATTACACGCTATGTTTCCTACGTCTTATCGAGGCTCCTGCCCCTGGTGCGGAGAAAGGCCTACACTCTTTCACATTACTTGCGGATGTGCAAAACAGAACATTTGAAAGATCGAGATTCTATGGCGCGACACACGATGGAGCAATGAGAGGCGCGGCTTTCCCACTCTGCTGACCAGGTTGGACGGGCGGTTAAGGCTTGTGGGGCTCTTGACTACGGCTTCTACATGGGAATCACCTCTTTTATCTTTAATAAATTTCTCTCTCTCTCTCTCTCTCTCTGCTTCCACGTCCAACACTTGGGCCCGTCAGCCGCAGTTTTGCTAGCGTAGCAGTGGGCTGAGTGCATAAGTGCAAGAGGTGCGCTTGCAAACGCCGCACATTACGCATTGCACAGGAGTGCACGCGCGTGCCGACGAGCTTCGCGGCTTCGCTAGTCTTGCGCCACTAGTGAACGCTTGCCTGATATTTTCTGCACGGAACTGTTTATTTCAGCAGAGTTGTGGAGTTAGGCGATTTCGATAGGCATCTGGTACAGATTATATCAAAAGTACGGCCCCAGACACTTTTACCACCTACAGACTTCCGTATTGATCCCTCTTTAAAGGTTCACAGGGCTAGCGCAATACCCTGGAAGTGTGAAAATGCACACTTATTCACACTGTCAAAATCATCGTTTTGATGTTCATTCATGTTGATTTCAGGACAACTGAGATGCTATTAAATATTGCCACGATAAATGCAGAAGAGGCAACAGCCAATCACCCTGCTAAATGGCACCGACCGAACAGCACGTCCTCTTCGTTGTCTTCGTCTACCTCCACGCCACAATCCGCGGTGCGCAAAATAAAACTGCGGACGGCCGTAACCACACAACGCGCACAAATGCACTGAAGTTCTGCGTCATTACTCCCCCCCTTCAAAAGCATCGGCCCGATGCTTACACAGGAATGAGGGAAGGAGTGGTGATCATCGTGAGTAATATGGCTTCATCCTAGCCAAATGAACGATGTCCGGTTGTGGTGTGCGGCGGGAGTGTCCCGTGGTGCTCTCAGGAACAACTAAGTAGTTGACGTCGTTGAGACGTTCAATAACCCGGTAAGGTCCGAAGTAATGGCGCAGAAGTTTTTCCGACCTTCCTCGTTGGCGCACAGGACTCCAGATCCATACTTTGTCTCTAATGCAGTAGGAAACTTCTTTGTGACGGAGGTTGTACCTGTGAGCATCGTAGTGCTGCTTAGAGCGAATGCGCAGGCGAGCTAATCGAGGAGCGTCCTCGGCCCGCTAGGCGTATTGGGCAGCATTCACTGTGGTAGTTGTGAAGGGATCAGGTAGAAGCATGACGTCCAACATTATGGTAACGTCGCGGCCATGAAGCAAGCGGAAAGGAGTGAATCCTGTGGTTTCTTGTACGGCGGTGTTATAGGCGAAAGTTACGAACGCAAGAACGCTATCCCAATTATTATGATCCACGTCGACGTACATTGAAAGCATGTCAGCGAGGGTTTTGTTGAGCCGTTCGGTTAGTCCATTCGTCTGCGGATGAGAAGCAGTCGTGCGACGGCGAACAGTGCCGCTGAGGTGCATCACTTCTTCAAGTAGTTGAGCTGTGAAAGCTGTGCCCTTGTTCGTAATAACCACGGATGGTGCAGCATGTCGCAGAACGATTTCATGAATGAAGAAGTTGGCGACGTCTTGAGCAGCACCGCGCTGAAGCGCTCTGGTTTCCCAGTATCGTGTTCGGTAATCTGTCGCAACTATTATACATCGATTGCCAGCGGAAGACTTCGGAAATGGCCCAAGTAAGTCCATTCCAACTTGTTGAAAGGGCGCCCGGGGTGGTTCGACAGGGTGCAACAGACCTGCTGGTTTTACGGGTGTTGTCTTGCGCCGCTGGCAGTCTCTGCATGTCTTAACGTAGTGCTTGACGGTACGAGATAGTTTCGGCCAGTAGTACTTGAGGCGGATACGTGCGAGAGTGCGCGTGAACCCCATATGTCCAGAAGAAGGTTCGTCGTGACAAGCATGCAGGATGTCGTCTCGCATCGTTGATGGGACCCCTAGAAGGTTACTTTCAGCCCTGGGATCAAAGGTCTGCTTGCACAAGACGTTGTTGTGTAGAAAGAACGAAGAAATTACACGTCTGAATGCTCGCGGCGGCTGAGTAATGTGGCCCTCAAGATAGTCTCTGGGTCATTACGCTGTTGCTGAGCCAAGTGAGATGCTGTCACGGCGCAGAGGAAACCATCCTCGTCAGTTACTTCAGGCGGAGTCGTTTCAACCGGAGCGCGGGACAGACGTCTGCATCGGTATGCTTGCTCCCGGACTTGTAGACAACTGTAACATCGAACTCCTGAAGACGAAGGCTCCATCTGGCGAGATGGCCTGAGGGATCCTTGAGGCCCGCAAGCCAGCATAAGGAGTGGTGGTCACTGACTACTTTGAAAGGTCGCCCGTACAAATATGGTCGAAACTTGGCTATGGCCCACACAACAGCTAGACATTCTTTTTCTTTGGTGGAGTAGTTTGCTTCGGTCGAGGACAAGGTACGACTAGCGTAGGCGATTACTTTTTCGGCGCCTTCTTGCCACTGCACGAGGATTGCTCCGAGACCGATATTGCTCGTGTCTGTGTGTACTTCAGTGTCGGCGTCTTCGTCGAAGTGACCTAGAATTGGAGGTCTCTGAAGTCGCTGCTGAAGCTCGCAAAAGGCGCGGTGTTGCTCGGGTTCCCAAACGAAAGGTACATTGTCTCTTGTCAGGTAATGCAAGGGTTCAGCGATCTTTGAAAAATTTGGCACGAAGCGACGGTAGTACGCGCAGAGTCCCAAAAAGCGCCGAACCTCGCGTTTGTTCGTAGGCGTTGGGAAGGCCGCAACAGCTCGCGTTTTTTCAGCATCCGGGGAAATTCCTTCACGGCTTACGACATGACCAAGGAATTTGAGCTCCTGGTAACCAAAGTGACATTTTTCGGGCTTCAGTGACAGTCCAGCACTTCGGATGGCATGTAGTACCGCACGAAGACGCTGAAGATGCTTCTGGAAAGTCTCCGAGAAAACGACGACGTCGTCCAAATAAACAAGGCAGGATTGCCACTTAAGACCGGAAAAAACTGTGTCCATCATTCTTTGAAAAGTGGCGGGAGCTGAGCACAGGCCAAAAGGAAGGAGTGATGAAAGAGTCCGTCAGGAGTGATAAATGCGGTCTTTTCCCGGTCACGGTCATCGACCTCGATTTGCCAGTAACCACTACGTAGATCCATGGATGAAAAGTATCTGGAGTGGCGAAGTCGGTCCAGCGAGTCGTCGATGCGGGCAAGAGGATAGACGTCTTTCTTTGTGACGCTGTTGAGCTTGCGATAATCAACGCAAAACCGCAATGTGCCATCTTTCTTTTTAACTAGCACAACTGGAGACGCCCAGGGAATCGTAGATGGCTGAATGATGTCGTCAGCAAGCATATGTTTCACTTGTTCGCGAATGGCATCTTGCTCCATTCGAGAGACACGGTAGGCGTGCTGAAGGCCCAGTCTCCTGTAAGGACACTGGTAATACAGGTGGTCCGCTTCACCACAGTGGTAGCAAAGCGGCCTGTTATCCGAGGTGCGCCACACGTTTGATTTCCGAGTAACCTGTCGCGGACCCACGTACTAATACGTGTTTCCATTCGAAGCGGGATACTGACGTGGGATAGCTGGAGCAGTGAAAGGCGGACGGCGTCCTGTAGGCAGTTGAGGACTCCGCAACACCTCCGCATACGTCACGACTGGGACATCGGCTCGCACTGGTGCCAATGGTTGGGTAGCAGCCCTGAACTCCTCACGAATGATGTCGCCGAGTGCAGTAACAGCCGGCTGCGAAGTGGTTGTGCGCCCTTGCTCGAGCTCTTCGCGTACAACGCTCCGCACGAGCTCACGCAGTGCTGCTGCATCATGTCCACAGGTGACACACGACACGGCGGCGACGGTGCTTTGGCAGCCGTACTGCAGGGACCGTTGTTGAAGCGCTCGCTCCATCGTCGTTGCTTCAGTTATAAATTCAGCGACTGTAGTTGGAGGGTTGTGCATGAGTCCAGCGAAGAGTTGTTCCTTCACCCCTCGCATTAGCAGACGAACTTTCTTCGTCTCAGCCATGTCGGGGTCAGCACGTCTGAACAAGCGCGACATGTCCTCGGCAAACATAGCCACGCTTTCGTTTGGCTTCTGAAACCGAGTCTGCAGTGCCTGCTCTGCCTTTTCTTTCCTCTCGGGGCTGCTGTATGTCTCACGGAGCTGCCGTTCGAATTCTGGCCAGCTAATGATCGAGCGCCCACGATTCTCGAACCACGTACGCGCGTAGTCTTCGAGGGCGAAGTACACGTAACGCAATTTCCTAGAGTCGTCCCATTCATTGACTGCTGCGACTCTGTCAAAGTGCTCAAGCCAGTCATCTACATCCTCGAACACGTCGCCGTAAAACGACTTCGGAACGCGCGCTGCGTAGACGACACTCGGAGTATAAGTAGGCTGAACAGTGTCTCACTGTTGCGACTGACCTACCCCTGCGGTGGCCATCCTTACCGGGCTCACAGGACCGTATTCAGGAGGTAGCCCTTGCAAGCGGCGGCTGTGGCGAAGTGGCTGGTTTTCTTCCGGCGCAGTAGGAATGGTGGCAGGAATTCGAAGCGAGAATGGTAGGATTGATACCCAGCACCTCCACCAATTTGCCACGATAAATGCAGAAGAGGCAACAGCCAGTCACCGCGCAAAATGCCACCGATAGAGCAGCACGTCCTCTTCGTTGTCTTCCTCTAGCTCCACGCCACAATCCGCGGTGCGCAAAATAGAACTGCGGACGGTCGTAACCACACAACACACACAAATGCACTGAAGTTCTGGGGCAATATTATCAAGGTTCTTAAAGTGTTTAAATAAAGGAGATAAGATAAATGTGTGAAATTACCGACCAATACTCTACTGTCCGCGCTTTCTCAGCTTCATAGGAAGGTAAAACTAGCCCGACTAGACCAAGCTTTTCACAGGACACAACTTATACGCTAATGAATAACATGAATACACCAAATGAAAATTAACTCGGACCGCGTTATCATTGTCGCAAACAAAGAAAACTAAATATATAGTTTTCTCTGGCAAAACCACTCCACTAACGAAAACTATGTCATTAAACTTCAACAGCTTTTCTTTGTCGCGGGTTTCTCGCCAACATCGACAATCAAGTAAACCGTTTAATCACGCGCACACAACTACACTAACCATCTATCACGAAATCCTAATGCTGCATAAAGTACGTGATATCTTCCATTTACACGCACTCTGCGTTCACTATGTCAGTTTTATACATTTGTATATTTCATGTGTTATTAGCATGTACGGTTTCGCATACCCCACAATTTGGAGCTCTCGAGCTATTTTCTTCATAAGATGGACCGATTCGGTTACATTCGCTTTTATATTCGCTTGTCCAGAAAGGACTTTGCATGATCAGCATCACGTAACACTGCCTAAAAGCAAAAAAAAAAAATGTGCGCGCGAGCGCCTGCACATGAGAAAATTAATTTCTGGGGTTTTACGTCCCAAAACCAGCTTTGATTACGAGAGACGTCGTGGTTAGGCCTCCAAAAATTTTGACCACCTGGGGTTCTTTAACGCGCTCTGACATCACACAGCAGACGGGCCTCAACATTTCGTCTCCATCGAAATGCATCTGCCGCTGCCGGGATTGCATCCCGCGACCTTCGGTTCAGCAGCCGAGTGCCGTAGCCACTAGACTACCGAAGCGGGGCAAGTGCGCAGGAGAAGAATGAAATACACAAAAAATACACAGGTACAAGGACAGAAATGTGTGTCTGTAGTCTTTCTTCGCACTTGTTTTTTTTTTCGTATGATATTACAGCGCAATAAGGCGGTCTGATGTTAACTGTGAATATAAACATTGTCATCCGCGATCTCGAACGAGAAAAAGAACCCTAACATTTCCAACTTGAGAGGTCGTTAAAGCATCACCATCATTTACTTTTGGGGATATCTATTTCATTTTTGTGCTTGAAATCGTTTGTTTTCTTGCAGCACAAATTCCTGACGAGGTGATGTACCTCATGTACGCCAGCCCTGACAACCACGAATGCAGCGTGTTTTTCATATACGACATGGAAGACGCCATAAATCATGGTAACGAATTACTTATCGTTCTGTCTTATCTATTTGTTCCAGTCGACTGAGCCATTTAGCAATTAGTTTCATACTCTACAAAATAATGGCCAGTGTAGTTCACCTTAGATGAAACGTTGCTAACTTCTTTTCCCATGAGAATTATTAATTAGCACTGCCATCAACGTTAGCTTCGCAGCCTCCTTTAAAAATCTTTGAGGATAGACTTGCGTATTACTACAGGACTCAGCTCCGAAAGCTGATCCATCTCTCACTGCTGGTGTTGGCATACCTAGGGTTTATCAAAATGTGGTTGAGCTAACGTGCGCCCACACATGCCCTCAGTCTACCGCACGTGCGAATTATCTCAAAATTGTACTCTATGTTCTTACCACGAATTGTACTGAGATAGTCGCTTGGTGGTTGGGCTTACAGTCAGAAACGGTGAGGACTACAAAGTAGTCTTCGTTTTCAAAGCCACCTTTGGCTTTCGAGTGACATGCTCGAAGTAGACAACACTCCCCACGTACAAATTGCGATACCGGTCAATTTCCCTCAAAGAATTCGCGTGTATATGCAACTTTACAAAGAGACCTCCTGTCGGGCCTTAAACCGGTCGTCATGATCGGAGACATTCTCAGAAACAAGGACCGCGACTCGTCCATTGCTCTCTGCTGACGTAGTCCTCAGAGCATGATTGACAAATCGGGTGCGCTACGTGTCCGCCGCCTCTTTACGAATTCATCAATTAGGCGAAACCCTTTTCCCAGTGAATACATAACAACTCGCCATGGTGGTGGTAAGACCTGCGTTTGAGAAACTACTGCTCATAAACTGCTGTTGCGGCCTATGTATAATTTCTCTCTAAGTCTCACAACATTTTAACACTTTAATTTTCTTCTATTGACCAGAGACTGGCAGTTCTGCTGGAGGAAACACTGGACAGTAACTTGAATGTCATAAGGCTCAGTGAGCTTGGAAAGACAGCTAAGGCCTGGAAAAGAACTAACATCGATTTCTTCCCCGCTGTTCCCCGATGTTCGCCGACGAATTGGACGCTATTTTGTAACACGTAGTACCGATTAGCATGTACAATACCGATGAACGGCGTAAATGAGCAATCAGATGAGAAACATGTTACATAGTGCGTAAAACAACAGAATGGAATTATACAAAATACACAACCGCGCTTGGAATTTATGAGACAAATGCGAATGAATTTCATCCGCAAATTTTGTGGGGGATAACTGCCAAAGTGCGCCATAAGACCATGCCAAATTTCGAGTGGTCATGGGAAAATGAACATATATAACTGTTTGAACGTGGTTGGGAACAGACAAGCTTCGGGTAACACGTCTGGTACATTTAACAAATTACTTAGTTGACAAATGGAAAATCAGGATGGGGTATTCATGTAACGAAAACTTAGCTGATGAGACATTTGTGGGGGAAGAAATTTTGCAAGTATCAAGGTTTCCGCACGTTGTGCTTCCTCCTCGCGAGGGCAAGTTTATTTGGGAAAGCGTACGCTTAGAGAAATTTTTTTTGAAGGAATGTTTCATGACTCCAATAACCCATGTTCCCATTAGAATTCTCTTGTCGAGAGTATAGCTCCTAACAGAGGGGGACGCTGCTTCGGATGGTGCAAATTCAGATATGCTGCGTAAACACATGGTCTCATAGGTCGGCAGTGTGGGCGAACACTCACTCACACTCATTCACCCTAATTTTTCCAGGACGCGCACTTACTCGCACTCGCACTCACTTCCACTACTGTCACTCACCAGCACTCGCACTCAGTGGCACTAACTCGCACTCGCACTCAGTGGCACTAACTCGCACTCGCACTCACTTGCACTCACCTCCACTCACACTCACCAGCACTCGCACTCTCGTGAGTGTGCCGACCTATGCCTGGGAGTGGCCAAATCGCCGCGCAAATACATGGGGGAGCGTAAAGCTTTTCAGGGGAGCTGTCTCGCCGCGGCGTTTCTGTGCCGGACCCGTTGGCTT
>JABSTT010004737.1:0-21876 GCA_013339685.2 Hyalomma asiaticum
ATCCCATTTAAAGCGAGTGCCGCTGGCGAGAATCGGAAGTGACTTACTATTTCGTTATAGTGTACGCAGTGCTTAGGCCATGGTGGCCTGCTAGCTCAGGGGGATTCCACTTCCGGCCACCGAGCGTGACGGACGTGTGTGTCATGGGCTCCATAGGAGCGGCTTGAGCGGCCCCGCAGGGCCGCGGTAACAGGATTACTGCCTCGGACAACGAGTACCAAGTTGTATTGCCTAGTTTGCCAACAGGGCGTTTCGTTTTGACTACTGTGTTTCTACACTGTGACATCAGGGCCCGCCCATACCGGGTGGAAGATCTCCGCGATGCGCTCGCTCAGTTATGGCTCCGGCCGGAAGTGATTGCCTTCGGGGCCTAACGTATGAGCCATGTGTGGGCCGTAACATTCAAATTCGACCATGCCGTGAAGAAACTAGTCAGCATTGGTGAGCTGCAGGTCAAAAATGGCCGGTGCCTCGTCATTGACCCCGCCAACCAGGACGTTCGCATGAAAGTTCACTGGCTGCTGCACAGTGTTCCTGACGAAGACGTACGTCTTGCCTTCGAGGCATTTGGGATTGTCACGGACGTCGCCTGCGAGCGGTGGCGCGTGCAGGTCGCGGCTGATAAGGGCTCAGCTACAAGACTGGTGACGCTGAAGCTGAAGCGGGGCGTAAAGCTGGACGACCTTCTGCATCAGGTAAGCGTCGCCGGCGAGCTGGCTGTCGTGGTTGTGCCAGACAGAGCCCCTCTCTGCCTACGCTGCCGTGGCACGGGGCACATTCGCCGCGAATGCCGCATTCCGCGGTGCGGTCCGACGCTTCGGTCATGAGGAAGGCCAGTCTGAACGGACGTACGCTAGTGTGACCGGACCGGTGACCGACGACGCCTCTGCTATACTCATGGACGAGGCGGACATCGAAGAGGTGACGTCCGTGACGACTCATTCACCTGACTTCACAGCAAAGGCGACGGCACCGCTTAAGCAGCAGGAGCAACGCATGGGGGATGATGTTTCCATAGGCCAACAAGGGCCTGCAGACGGCTCTACGGCCGCGCCGAATGTTGAAACTGCAGCACAACCTGACACAGACGCGTCTCGTAGCCTTCCTGAACCTGAAGGCATGGACACCGTTTGCGGACCAAACCTGCCGGCCGGAAAACGACCGCACGAGCGGATCCTCACCCAGGCGACGCAACAGAAAGGCAGTGGCGGAGACCGGCAACCGCCGAAAGCGCCAGGTATTAGAAGACCAACTTTTAAGTCGCGGCCGAACATTACGGTCGACTCACGGCAGGCGGGTAAACCGCCTGCGTGAGTCTTTACTGTGGCTTGAGACGGAGTGGTAGGGTGAGTGTGTGCAATGGCCTTCATCCTGAGCAGATCCTTTTCTGATTTGTGTCGGAAGGAGGGGCCAAATTACTTTTGGTGTACGTGCTTACGGGCACACTATTGTACGCAGTCGGTTTTGGTTTTTCGAGTGTTACTGTGATGGGGCACCTTTCTACCGTTTAGCCATGGCAATTAACATTGAGCGAGCGCTACGTGTAGCCCCGTTAAATGTACGAGGCCTCGGCGCGAGAAAGCGGAAGTGCCAGCTAAATCGTCTTCTTTTAGATAATGACTTGCACGTAGTTGGAATCCAGGAGATGAAAACCGAAAGCCAAGAGCTAACCGACAGAATGGTGTCCAATTTTCGTGCAAACTTTGATGTGTGCGTATCTCACGTGGTTGGTGGATCAGGTGGTTGCGCTGTATTTATAAGAAACAGTTTCGTCATTTCTGTGCAGTCAGTGTTTTCGTGTGAATCTGGACGCCTCTTGGTGGTCGGTTTTTGCTTTTGTGATTTGGATTACCGCGTTATTTGTGTCTATGGTCGGAATATTGAAACGGACCGATGTTCTTTCTTTCAGTGTTTTGAGACCTACCTGAACTGTCACAAGACGGTATTACTGCTGGCGGATTTTAACTGTGTTTGCACTGCTGATGATCGCGCAAAACGTGCACGTGGTCGCGATAAGAGTGCCGAATTGCTAAATGCGGTGGTGCACGATTACGATCTGGAAGATATCGGTAGTATTTTTGCCAAGCGGCGTGCACCCGCTGTTTACCCACTTCCAGCGTGACAGCCACGCTTGGTTAGACATCATATGCGTCAGCCAAATTAGTTCCCTTGTGCAGTGAATATGAAGTGAAGCCTGTATCATACAGCGATCATTACTTGGTAACTGCAACCTTTGGGAAAAGACAGAGCAAGCGAACCTTTAACTGGGACCTCTGGAAAATGAATGCGCAGTTGCTGGACGACGATGTGTTTGTAGACGCTGTCACGAAAGCAGAATGCGTCACCAAGGGAGAATGCGTGCAGAATGCGTCACCATTCAATGGGAAGAATTTAGCAAAAAGTGAAAATAAAGGCAATTGAAAGAAGCAGTGTCATTCGGTGCAACCTGAAACAAGCAGAAACAAAGCTCCGCCAGCAACTAGTATTTTTTATCAGTATGGAAAGTGACGAGACTGGTCTGTATGTTAATGAAATAAAGGAAGTGAAAAGTGAACTGGAAACAATCAATTCCCATAAATAGAAAGCGGCAGTCGTTAGATCAAGGACATAGGAAGCTGTGGGCGGGCGAAATGCCTACAAAACGTGCTCTCTCCGACGAGAAAAGGTATGCATGTCGGAAGGAAATCCACAAACTAGCTATAGGCCATGACATTACGTGTGATAAAAACGAAATAAAGCAAGGCATCGTCGATCACTTTACGGCATTGTTGGGTGATCCCCGTGAAGTTAAAGATGGCTATCAAGAAGAATTCCTCTCGTTGATGCCGAAGCTCGATGAAGAAGTTAGAACACGGTTGGAACAGCCGATTACTGGGAGTGAGATAGAGTGGGCAATAGACGAGTTGGCCACTTCCAAAGCACCTGGGCCTGATGGTTTAGGGGCCAAGCTCTACAAAGCTTTCAAGTCTGCTTTGGCTCAAGTTCTTCACCTTATTATCAGCGAAGCCTATGAACGTAAAAGACTTGCTTTGTCTTTCACGTCTCACATCGTGCTAATGCCAAAGAGTGACGATGGAAAAAAAAAACGCCTGTCGCCAGGGTCATATCGCCCGACAACTCTTGCAAATGTCGACTACAAAATATTCAAAAAAGTTCTAGCGAAACGACTGAAATGTGTTATTAAAACAGTGGTAGGGCTACACCAGACTTGCGGAATTAAAGATTGCAGTATTGCAACAAATGTACACGTGGCTCGAACTGTGCTTGAATGTTGTGATGCAATCGGTGATCGTGTCGCGATGATGCAGATCGATTTGGCAAAGGCCTTCGACCTCGTCTCTCATAAGGCTTTATTTACTCTGCATACTTGAACACGCGAACGTTGGCAGCGTCATAACGGAAGGCGTCATGATGGCGTACAAAGACTGCTCAACGCGAGTCATTGTAAATGGGGAACTCACCGACAGCTTTGGAGTGCTCTCGTCGGTGCGGCAGGGATGCCCGTTGTCGCCCCTTTCGTTTGCTGCTTATCTCTAGCCACTCTGTTTGGCTATTAAAAGCAGTGAGCGCATAGCAGGTTACAGGCTGCAGGCAGCAAACGTTAAAATTCTGGCGAATGCAGGTGACATCGCTATTTTTTGCACAAAGCGAGCATTAAAGAGGCTACAACAGTCGTCCAGGAGTTTTGTGACTCAACTGGGGCCCAAATAAACTGGGATAAAAGTTCCGGCTTCTGGCACGGCTGTTGAGAAGACACGCCGGAGACATTTTCACGACTGAATTGGTCGACATTGAACACAGTACCTAGGGGGGCCTCTCGGAAGTTACCGTGAGCCTGAACAGTACTGGTCTGACCAAGTTGCGAGGGCAAGGGAAAAGGCAGACGGTTGGAGAGGAAAACAACTGTCAATGTTTTCTAGAGCCACTGTACTGTAACCTTTTTTTAGTTTCCAAGATTTGGTACGTCATGACTGTGTTGTGTGCTGCGCGAGTAAGTGTACAAAAGATTCACCACGTTTTCGCTATTTTCATCTGGGCCTATACCTGGGAGAGGCTGAGTCGAACAAATTTGTTTCGGCCCACCAAGAAAGGCGGGCTCGGTTTGGTTCACTTGTTTCTGCGACAAGTCGTGTCACGCTTTGTGTTTTTACGGGACCAAAACGATCCCTTTCTTCGAACAGCTTTTCTACTACGGCTGTGTGGACTTGTTTCGGGATTCGTTGTTTCGTCTGTTGGGAGTATGCAGGGAGCCGTGACGGGATACCTGCGAGAAGTGATTCTGTCTTATAGGATGTTGAATGTACTACGTTTTTCACTGCAGTATCTGTCCACCGTTACAAAGAAGAACCTGTACAAAGACCTTTTTGACACGATGCTCCCTATACCTTTGTGCCGTGTTCCACACCGCGGAGGCCCAGAACAGGATGTCCTTAAAAGAGTAAAGATAATGCCACTACTACGATCAGCTAAATCTTTCTTTTTCAAGTTGCACACAAACACACTTCCTGTTAAGACCTGGCTTCAAGGCAAGGGCATTTTCATCCCCTGGAACAATGACTGCCTTTTGTGTAAAAAACCGGCAGCAATAGAACATTTATTCTTAGATTGCTGGGACTCCATATTTCACTGGGATGTACTGCAGAGAACGTTGAAGAAACAGTTGCACCTGGACCCATATGGAAAACGCTTCTTACCGGTGGATGCCTCAGATGATGTACCCTACGATCTCATTATGGTCCTGGGCATCCACACTGTGTGGAAAACTCGAATGCAGTTTGAACATGTAGATAGTGTTGTGCGGCCGGTTCGTGAGCACTTCACTGAGAGTGTTGTGTGTGTCAGAGACGTTTACAGAGCACTGCCTGATCCACCAGAGTGGATCTCCGTACTGGATGAATTTGTGTCATTGAAAAGATTTTAATGCTGTGTTGGTCAAAGTGTGGCTGGCGCATTTTACCACTTGTAGGCGTTGATTTTGACCGTCGGAATCGGTATTAAAAAAGACAAAGACCGCTAGCTCAGTTGGTTAGAGCGTCGTGCTAATAACGCAAAGGTTGTAGGTTCGCTCCCTGCACGGGCCACGATGTTTTTTTTCCTAGGCATGCCATACTTCTATTTTCCGCCTCGTTCTTGTTTATTATTCTACAAAGTGGTAAAGAACCCATTTAAAGCGAGTGCCGCTGGTGAGGAGCGGAAGCGACCTACTATTCTGTTATAGTGTGCGCAGCGCCCATCTATGGTGGCCTGCTAGCTCAGTTGGTTAGAGAGTCGTGCTAATAACGCGGAGGTCGTAGGTTCGATCCCTGCGCAGGCCAGGATGCTTTTTTTCCTAGGCACGTCATATTTCTATTTTCCACATTATTCTTTTTTTTTCTCTTTATTGCCTGTCATCTGTAGTACATGGGAAGAGTAACATATATATATATTTTTATTCATATACCCTAATGGCCCATGTGGGCATTACATAGGGGGGGCAGTTACAATACTGTAGGGTTATGTTCACAATCGAGATATTCGCACATAACATGAAAAAAGAAAAGAAGGGAGAAAAAAACATAAATTCGCAGTAAAAAAGGAAAAATGGTAGTCCAACGTAGCACTGAGTAAGGCATGTAAACAAAGCATACAATAATACAGTAAACAATAATGCAATGAATTAAAAGAAACAAAAGAAAGATACAAAGTTTTACAATTCTACATTCCACATCTCCTTTAATTTACCAACAAATGTGTTATGATCGCGCACAGTAACAACGTCGGTTGGTAGTATATTCCAATGATAAATGGCAAGAAACAGTGGTGAGTCACGAAGGAAGTTAGTACGCGCAAACATGGGTTGTATTTTGCATGCATGATCCAGGCGGGGAAAGATGCGATGAGCTGGATTAATGCGCGACTGCAAGAACAATGAATCACTGAAATAAAGCCGGTGAAAATGGGACAGCAATGCGATAAGCTTACGCTTTTCTAGTGCAGGTAATTTCAGTGACTTTTTAATAGCTGTTATGCTATGGACCCGCGAATACTTTCCTGTGATAAAGCGAGCTGCTTTGTTTTGAAGAGTCTCTAGTTTATGAATCACGTATTGCTGGCTAGGATTCCAAATAAGAGCGGCGTATTCCATTTTTGAGCGAACTAAAGTTATGTATGCTAGAAGTTTGGTGGACTGGTTCGCAGAGTGCAAATGACGTTTAATGAATCCTAAAGCTCTCGAAGCTTTACTAGTCACTGCCTCAACATGAGCATTCCATGAGAGGTTGTGCGTGAGATGGACGCCTAAGTATTTTATTGGAGATACATTTTCAACTAGCATACTGTTGATCCTGTAGGAATGCAGTTCAGGGTTTGTAATTCTTGTGAGCTGAATGTACTTCGTTTTCGCGACATTAATTTCCATTTGCCATTGATGACACCAGCGGTTGATTTCGTTAATGTCGGACTGAAGTGCCCTCACATCGATGTGGTTAGTAATTTGTCTGTAAATTACGCAATCATCGGAAAAATGTCTGATTGAGGATGACAGGTGATCACTTATATCGTTGACGTAAATTAAAAATAAGATAGGCCCTAGCACGGTACCTTGCGGAACACCTGATTTTACCTTTATTAAAGGAGACAAAGTATTATTAATAAAAACAGACTGGTGGCGATCGGACAGAAAATTGGCAATCCAATTAGAGATGTTGGGCTTGATGTTCAGGGCACGGAGTTTCACATTTAGACGGTTATGGGGTACCTTGTCGAAACCTTTGGGAAAGTCGATGAATAGAGCATCAATATCCATTTTATTGTGTATGGCTTCGTGAATATCAGTTATAAGTTCAAACAGTTGGGTTTCAGATGAACGGGCGCGCTGGAAACCATGCTGAGTTGGTAAGAAGTTGTTAGCGGTGAGATATGTCATAATTGCAGATGATATAATGTGTTCTAAAAGTTTACACGGTATGCTTGTTAGTAAAATCGGTCTGTAGTTACAAAGCATAGAGGGGTCATCACCTGATTTAAAAATAGGAGTGATGTGGGCAATTTCCAGGCATCTGATACGCTTCCGCTATCAATTGATTGCTGAAAAACACCTGCTAGAATGTGAGAAATGACAGGCTTGGTTATTATTAGCATTTTGGTGCAG
Organism: Hyalomma asiaticum; assembly: GCA_013339685.2. NCBI lineage: Eukaryota > Metazoa > Arthropoda > Arachnida > Ixodida > Ixodidae > Hyalomma > Hyalomma asiaticum. The sequence continues at coordinate 7,130 of JABSTT010004737.1, forward strand.
ATGCCGTCAGGGCCGGGTGCCGAATTATTTGGCAACCTTTCGATGGCGAGTTCAATACCTTGGTCTGAAATACTTAGATGGTCCATGACTGACACGAGAGTTGTGAATTTAAGGTCAGACGGAATTGTTTTCATCTGTGAACACAGAGCCAAAAAATTCATTGAGTTCGGTCGCAACGCATGATGGCGAAAGGAGCACGCCATCCTTGGAAATGGACACTTGTGATGACGAAGAAGGTTTGGGGTTAATTACCTTCCAGAATTTTTTTGTGTTTCCCTTAAAAGCGTCGTGATATCATTGTTCAAGAATTTATCTTTGGCTCGTGGTAGAGTGTCCGCTTCGGATGCGGGAGGTCGTGGGTTCGAATCCCACTGCCGCCGGTCACCCACCGGTTTTACAAAATGGGCACAGGCGTCCCCCGGCCCGACACTCGGCTCTCTTCAGGGGTGAATTGCCTGGGAAGGGAGTCTGCGCCTCTCAAACCCCGTCGAAACATGTGGGCAAACCCCGAAAGGGGTGGAGTAAAGCAGACAGATCTGCTAAAGGTCTACGAAGTAAGAAGTATGCTTCGATTTCAATCTTGGATTGCCTAGATTGTTCGCGGTAACGTTCCCAGTCACTATCAGACCCTGACTGCTTTGCTTTCGAGTAGAGTCGTTTTTTTTTATTTATGGAGCGTTTGACATGCAAGTTGAACCATGCGCTCTGAGTTGATGATGTCACTTCAGCTTTTGGAATATATATTTCTCTTAGTTCGGTCAGCTGCTTCTGCACGAGATGCCAGTTTTCATTAGTTGTGCGCAACGACCAGGTGCGCAAGAATTCCAAAGAAAAGGATGACAGCTTATTCACAATCATAGCAACATTTGCCCTCGCGTAGTTGCACATTACTTTCTTTGGCTTTTCTGGCTTTTTGTTTTCCAAAATATATTCACAATGAAGCACATTGTGATCGCTAATAGTGTCTAAAACATTGAAAAGTACATGATCAGGCTCGGTAGTCAATACAATATCTAAAATAGCACTGCCGCGTGTCGGCAGAGAAACCACTTGTGTCAAATTGAACAAGGCCAACACATCGAGAAATTCCTGGCCATCCGCCCTTCTTGTACCACCTTCGGGTGTACACGTCCGCCAGTTTATGTCTGGTGGTTAAAATCCACCGCCAAAAATATAGGGATCGGGGGTAACCACATTGTATGATGCTGAGGCGAATCATTCATTTTTCATTGAAGTCGGCTGGCGAGTTTGCGGAACGATAACACACTCTGACAGCACAGGTTACAAAGGACGATAATTTCAGCGCGACACCATAAATTTCTATATCAGCTTCTGTTTCATATGTGAGCGTGGAAGCAGTCTTTAACAGCAACTAACACACCGCCGCCCCGAGAGGCCGTTCTATCTTTCCTAAAGACTAAAAAATTGGTTCGACAGCAACAGCTAGAAGTTAGCCACATCCGGGGACAGCCATGTCTCTGTGCCAAGCACAATATCGGCAGAGCAGCCCTCGATAAACGAACACAAGTGGGCCTGTTTGTGGAAAAAGCTTCTGCAGTTCGACACAATCAAAGACAAGGTTCTTAGTGTTTGCGATGCTGTTCGGAGCTACCCAGCTAACCATACTTGGCCACGTTGTATCGAAATACGGAATTCTTCCAGATCCTGATAAACTCCGCGCTGTCGCCGAGTTTCCAAAGCCCACCTCGGTCAAACAACTACGCAGCTTCGTGGGCTTGTGCTCTTACTTCCGTCGGTTTGTCCGGAACTTCGCCTCAATAATAGCACTGCTGACGAAACTACTTACTGGTTCTGGAACTCTCTCAAATTGGACACCAGCCTGCGAAGAAGCCTTCATCAAACTGCGGCAACTACTTACATCGCCACCTGTATTGCGGCATTACGACCCGACAGCGCCTATCGAGGTTCACACAGACGCTAGTGGCGTGGGACTTGGCGCAGTACTCTCGCAACGTAAGCCTGGCTTTTCTGAATATGTTGTCGCATATGCTAGCCGGGCCCTCACGAAAGCGGAAGTAAATTACACTGTCACTGAAAAAGAGTGTCTGGCAATCGTCTGGGCGATAAACAAATTTCGTCCTTATTTGTGCGATGCTGTTTGGGTCATGTAGTTGAAGCAGGCGCATCCGCCTCGGAAGTGGGACAAACCTATCGTTCAAGTTGTTATAGGTGTTACAGTTGTTTCCCCAACAACAGTTTATCGAACTGTAATCTGTATTTTTCGTTAGGTTACGTCAGAACGTGCGAAGTCCCGAAGACTTTCCTAATAGTTGAATTCGTGGTGAAAAGTCTTTTCTATCCAAACGAGCGAAGATGCAAGATTTTTAAATTTTGATGCATTCGCAGGATGTGCTTTTTGTCCTTGAAATTCACGAACTTCACAATGATTGGGCGATTCTTACCGGGTGTTGTCGGCCTATTCTGTGTGCACGTTTAATTTCGCCAAACGTTAATCGCCAAGATTACGCAAAACGAACTCGCTTATAAGCTTCTCCGTGTCGTCCCATTTCACTTTCAGATTATTCGTCTCAGACGATGCTGAGATCGTCAACAACCATACTAGCTTCCTCAAATAGTCTCGAGCCGGTACTTTGGAGATGAGTTTTCACCTCCTCAAGGACCGGGCCGAGAGCCGGCACGTCGGAGCTCTTAAGATCAGTTTTTACTTCATCTAGTGCTGAGGTTAGAACAGCAACGCCTTCCCGAAGAGTGTCTATATCTTTGGGCAGCCCTTCTAGACTCGACAATCATCTTTTTGTATCTGTGATGCCTGCTTGCATATCTTTTAGTCTATTTGTTACATCGTTTTGAATTTTCTCGTTTGAAGAAGCCAACTCTTTGACGAGGGTTAGTAGCTGATCTACTTTATCCGGTCCTGGATTAGTCTCGACATCTCTAGCGCGAACTATGAGTTGTGACAGGCAGAACAGGATAAGCAACATACGTACACAGATAGGTGGACTACTCGTCCATTACCAATAAATAATACAGAAATGCCTCTTGCCAGGTCGTAACAGGCGTTGTTTAGTGTTTTCAAAGATGGGCCGGAGGTTCTATTCTAGCCAGCCATGGCGGTGGACACGCTTGCGTGTTGACCACCTCAAAAAAACGAGTTATCTGCTCTCGAAAGTACATGTGGGCTGGCCATCTATCGGGATCACAATAGAAGCCAGCCATGCGTGAGCGCCATATACAGTAGAGGCCAGTTACCATTATCTGATCGAAAGGTGTCCCGTCGTCGTCGTCGTCGTCGTCGTCGTCGTCGTCTATCGGCAAATATGTGATGCCGGGGAGTCAAGTGGAAATTCTGTCTTTATTCTTCGCTGTAAAATCTCCCAGAAGTATACTCCTTCCCAGCAGTGCAAAAATACATGATCTATGATTTCAGGTTGTTTGCATATGATGAATTGAGAACCCCACGGCATGTAAAAGCCCCTTTCTTCTAAAAACGTTGCAACGGAAAGCGCACCTGTATGCAGTTTGAAAAAGAAGCTTTTGGTACCTGGCGAAATCTGCATTCGTTTAACACGTTGGAGGACATTCTGGCCTGGGCCTCGACTGTATATTGCCCTGTACAGAGGTGGGGGAAAGAGACTGTCTAATACATCATTGGCGCAGCTTTTGCCTTGTGACCGTAAACAGGTATTCTTTTGAAAACCGTACAGCAAGGAGACGAACACTGAATACAATTTCCCTGTAAAAACCAAAATACTGCCCCCGGTACACTTCAGAACATACAATGAGTTTCGGCAAGAAATGCGCGAGCCTAGCTGTACAGACTGTTTGGAAAAATGGGTCCCCGTTGTCGTGGAAGAAAAGGAATCGTCCAACAAGTTCCCTCACATACAGGTGGGCCAGCCCCAATCCTCCATCTTTAGCCCTTCTGAACAAATTATTGCGGCTACATCTCTCCCATCCAGATCCCCACACAAACACGGCAAACACTCCGTGGAATTATTATTCTACAAAGCAGTGAAAATCCCATTTAAAGCGAGTGCCGCTGGTGAGGAGCGGAAGTGACTTACTATTGTGTTATAGGGTACGCAGTGCCTATGCCAGGCTGGCCTGCTAGCTCAGAGGATTCCACTTCCGGTCACCGTAGTAAACGTACATGGATGACATGGACTCCACCGGAACGGATTCAGCGGCTTGTGAAAGCCGCGGTAACAGGTCTTTTACCTCGGCTGACCAGGAATACCAAGTCGTACTGCCTCAACTTCCTACAGGTCAGGTGGTTACCAATACTGTTTTCCTGCATATGGATTTGCGTTCACGGCCATACCGCGTAGAAAATTGTCGTGATGCTCCGGAGCAGCTTGGTGCGCTCCCCGACGTTATCGCTTTGGGGGCGTATGAAATGAATCACGTCTGGGCCGAAACATTCAAGAGTGCAGAGGCGATGAAGAAAATGTTTGAAGCGGGCGACATTCAATTTAAAGACCGCCGGTGCGTCGTTGTCAATCCGAATGACCGTGGAATACGAATGAAACTGCACTGGCTACTATACGGAGTGAGCGAGGAAGATGCGCGTGTTGCCTTGGCGCGGTACGGGAATGTTACGGAAGTAACGAAGGAAAGGTGGCGTATACGCGGAATCACGGTCAGGACATCAACAACCCGAGTAGTTGCATTAAAGCGGAAGGCTGGCGTAACCTTCGACGACATTCCGCCCAAGTTACGTGTGGTGAGCGATCTGGCGTTGGTGGTTGTGCCGATTCGAGCGCCATTATGTCTCCGCTTTAACGGAACAGGCCACATTCGACGTGATTGTCGCGTTCCTCGCTGTCCACAGTGCAGGCGCTTCGGCCACAGAGACAAGAGCTGCCTAATGACCTATGCAAATATCACGAGCAAACCGAAGAAGGACAAAGAAGCAGAGCTTCTGATGGATGAAGCTGACGCTGAAGAAGCAGCCAGTGATACGAAAGACCAGGAAAATCTGAAAACAGCGCGACATGAAGTCGCTCATACAGATGCGCGGAAAGGCATATTTCCTGAAAACGACGACGCACCAATAGGAAAAGAAGAATCTTTGGCAGAAGAGCCGAAGACAGAACCAGCAGCGTTAGTTGAAGAGCAAACTACGTTGGAAGCACCAGCGGACGGACAGGCCACTGAGGCGATGGACGCTGCTGGAAACGGGACATCCAAGCTCAGCGCATGCATCGGAGATGAACCACCCCCCAAGACTGTTGTAGTCAGACGGGCGCGCTTCAAACCAAGGCCCAGCATCCCTCCTCACCGAAAGGCGGGGGAAAAACAGCCCTCGTAGTAGCGACGGATAACATTTGTGCTTTTCAGTGAATTTACTAGAGGTGACTACCCTGCTACTACCATGTTGTCGAGCTACCAGACGGCGCAACCGCACAGAGGGTCTGGAAAGTACCAACAGCGTGGCTTGACGGCCACAACAGTTCAACAAAGGCTGTGTCCCTATACAAATTGTCCATGGTAAGCTCCATGCGGTCCGCCTGATCAAGATTTACTATGGTACTAAGTATTAATAGGCCCCTTCGTACAGGTACTTCGAATGTTAGTGGCTTAGCGAGCAGGCGGCGGCAATACCAATTAAACAGGCTTTTCCAAGAAAATTATGCGGATATAATCGCCCTGCAAGAAACGAAGGTGGGAAGCCAAGAACAGACGGACCGCATGGTGCAGCCCTTTAGAATATATTATAACGTTTGTAAGTGTCATGGGGCTGGTACTTCAGGGGGCCGTGCTCTATTCATTCGAAACAGTGTGGGTTGAAAAACAAGTTACAGTATGTACTACCGGGCGTTTCGTTATTATTGATTTTTCTTTCTCGTGATTTAAGTGGCGTGTTTTGTGTGCGTATGCCCCAAATGACGAGCGCGACTGTAAATGCTTTTTTCAACAGCTACAGGCATACCTTAAGTGTGAGCGATATGTAATTATGATGGGCGATTTTAATTGTATGTGTAGACCACAAGACCGTGCACAAAACCAGCAGCGTGCAGACACAAGTGCACAAGTACTAAGTGAACTTGTATGTGATTATGATTTAGAAGACAGGTCATATTTTATAAACAGCAGAAACATCACCTTACACGCACCATCAAGGTCATTGCCACGCGTGTTTGGACCGACTGTACATTCCATTAGAATTGGTACCACTATGTCAAAGTTATAACGTGAAACATGTCTCATTTTCTGATCATAGTCTACTAATCTGTAATTTAGGAGAGAAAAGTAGGGAATCGAAATTCAACTGAGATCTTTGGAAATTTAATGATAAACTTCTTCACGATGAAGTTCTCGTGAGACATGTAAAAGGCATGATCAATTGCATGAACACAGAGCTGGCAGATGACGTCATTAAAGCTTGGGAAATGTTAAAGTCTGATTTTAAAATGAAAGCTGTAGAAAGGGCAACTACGTTAAAACGGCAGGAAAAACAAGAAGCGAAAGAATTAACTCGCGAACTAGAATTGCTCATGAACATTGAGCAGGCAGATCCTGGATCGTGTATGAAGCAGATCAAAGACATTAAAACTAAACTTCAACTTATAGACGAAGAACGATACGAAGGGTGCAATGGTGCGAGCCAGGTCGGAAAGATTATGGAGCGCGGAAGTTCCCAAAAAACTTGCGCTAAGCGACGAAAAAACATATGCGAGTAGAAAAGATACACAAGAGATTATATATAAGAACGAGATAACTGCTGAACCCGCCTCGATAGCGAAAGCGTTCGTCGAACACTACCGCGAGCTAGTAGGAAACAAGAAAAATATAACAGAGTGCTTCAAAAGCCAATTTCTGAATGTCATGCCACGCTTAGAAGACGAGGCTAAGCCAAGTCTCGGGTCGAGAGATATAGGAGATGCTATTGATGCACTTAGTTTGGGAAAATCCCCGGGACCTGATGGTTTAGGTGCTGCATTCTACAAAGCCTTCAAAGTAGAGCTTAGACATGTGTTGCTCGCCGTGTTTAAGGAAATGTATGCAACAGAAAGAATGGCACCGTCATTTAGAACTGCCCCCATAGTTTTAATCCCAAAGTGTGAAAACCCGGCGAAATCATACAGACCAATAAGCCTTACAAATTGTGATTACAAAATATGCATGAAGGTTCTAGCAGAAAAGCTCGAAAGCGTCATCACGCGTCTAGTAGGACCACATCAAACTTGTGGAATCAAAGGCCGGACAATTTCTACTAATACACATGAAGCCCGTTGCGTGCTGGAATGCTGTGATGCTCTCTCGGGTCGAGTTGCAATGTTGCAACTGGACTTGGAGAAAGCGTTCGACAATGTATCCCACAAAGTCCATTTCTCAATACTAGAATATGTTAAACGTAGGTGAAGTAATATTAGGGGGGGGGGTGAAAATGGCGTATTCAGATTGGACTACACGTGCTATCATAAACAAGCACTTAACTGAACCTATTCAGATTCTTTCAAGCATTCGTCAGGGATGCCCTCTCTCATCATTACTTTTTGGTATTTACACAGAGCCGTTCTGCTTAAGCTCAATTAGTAACAAAGTATCCGTGGCTTTGTGATTAATACAGCAGAAATAAAAGTACTCGCATACGCTGACGACATTGCTTTTTTTGTCATGATCTAGAGAGCATAAAACAGGTAGTCAAATTAACGGAAAGCTTTTGCAGGGAGTCTGGTTGCAAGATTAATTGGGAGAAGAGTGCGGGCTTTTGGCACGGTGATTGGAGTCAAAAGCCGGAATTATTCGCTGATATGCAATGGACAGCAAAGCCTAGGACATATTAGGAATAACGCTGCAGAGTTACGATGATACAGAGCAGTATTGGAGAGAAAAGACTGAAAGGATGAAAGACCAAATTCATGCGTGGCAGGGTCTTAATTTCGCAATGTGTACACGCGCAACAACCTGTAATGTGCTTCTAATAGCAAAACTGTGGTATGTCGTGCAAGTTCTATTTATGTCGCGTGTGAATGTACAAAGGATCCACAGAGTTTTCGCAATGTTTATGTGGGAAGGAACATGGGAGAGAAAAAGTCGAACGAACTTGTTTCTCACTGGGAAAAAAGGTGGACTCAGTTTGTCACATCTGTTCATAAAACAAATTGTTTTACGGTTTATGTTTTTAAGGACCAGAGCGACCCATTTCTGCGTGCCGTTTTACAGGCTCGCCTACAAAAAGCACTGCCCCAATTTAATGTGACGACCAGCAAAACCACCATACAAGGATTTAAAGGTTATTGGCGGGAAGTTGCTCTTGCCTTCCGAATGCTTGCGGTACGCTTTTATTTATAATATTTAAGTGCAGTAGGAAGGAAAACATTCTACAAATATTTGTTAGACAGCATGTTGCCTGTGCCTATGTACAGATTAATATAATCTGGAGGCTGTGGACAGGACGTTCTAAGACGAGTTACGAAAATGCCAATAAGATCACACATAAAGTCCTGTTTCTTCAAGCTATACGCAAATACATTAACTGTTAAAACATGGCTAAAACAGAAAGGGATTTTTATACCATGGAGAGTAACTGCCTGCTATGCAAAAAGCCGGAAAGAATAGAACACGTATTCATTTATTGCTGGGATCCCATTTTTCATTGGGATATCCTTCAACGCACAATAAAAAAGCAGTTATCAATAACACCACATGGAATCAGATATTTGCCGATCGAGAATTATGATGTGCCATATGATTTGATAATGGTACTCAGCCTCCACAGTATATGGAAAACTAGAATGGAAGTAAGACACTCTTGAAACCTAAAGGCACCGGCGCAACCAGACGACACAGAGGGAGAGACAAGGACACACGAGCTCTCCTTCTGTGTCGTCTGGTTGCGCCAGTGCCTTTAGGTTTCAAGAATGTACCAACTCGCCCAACAAGAGGTTTTGATGAAGTAAGACACGTATACGTCAAACCCAAAACTGTTCGGGAACATTTTATTGAACATGTGAGCTACATGCGACAACTTTACCAGAGTCAACAAGAACCACCAGAATGAGGTGGAATTTTTGATGATTTTTTTACTTTAAATTCTTCTGAGTGCTTTGATTTGTTTTCACCTTTGTTGTATCCTTCTGGCATTCTTGTAAAACGAGGCAATAAAGAAAAAAAGGCCTGCTAGCTCAGTGGATTCCACTTCCGGCCGCGATAGCGTACGGACGTGTTTTCACGTGCTCCGAAGGAGCGGCGATAGCGGCCGAGCTCGGTCGTGGAAACGAAAACCAGGTTGCTCAGCCCAGTTTGCCTACAGGTCGGTTTGTTTTAAATACCGTGTTTTTGCACGCGGACGTCACGGCTTGCCCCTACAGGGTAGAAGACTTCCGCGACGCTCTGGCTCAACATTCGGTACTCCCCGAGGGAGTCGCCTTGGGGGCGTACCGCATGAGCCATGTGTGAGCGCTCACCTTCAAGGACGCTGAAGCGGTGAAGAAGTTGGTTAGCATCGGTGAACTGCAAGTGAAAAGCAAGCTCTGTATCATCGACCCGGCCAACAGGCACTTCCGAATGAAGGTGCACTGGTTGGTCCACAGTGTGCCTGACGAGGACGTGCGCCTTGCCTTCGTGCCTTTCGGTAAAGTCACCGACATCGTGAGGGAGCGCTGGCGGGCCGAAGGATTGACTGACAAAGGGTCTACAACGAGGCTCGTGACTCTGAAGCTGAACGCCGGAGTCAAAATTGACGACTTGCAACACCAGTTAAGTGTGTCCGGTGAGCACGCCCTCTTTGTTGTGCCGGGCAGGGCTCCGCTCTGCCTTCGCTTCCGGGCATCGGCCACATCCGCCGCGAGTGCCGCATCCCGCGATGTGGCGTTTTCGGCGATTCGGTCATGAAGACGGCCAGTGTGAACGAGCGTACGCCAACGTGACAGGGCCTGGGGTCAGCGAGGACACCGCCGACCTGCTCATGGACGAGGCCGACTTGGAAGAGGCGACGCCCCAGGCAAAGGCCCATGAAGCACAGCCATCTACATCGTCCTCTGTTCCGGAGGGCGAGCGTGACAAGCAGCAGTTCGTCGAAGCTTCCAAGGACCAGCACGAGCCCGTCAATGGCGTTGACGCTGCACCGACTGGACGTGATACGCCCCCAGATGTGCAGCCTCCGGTGAGCGTGAATGAATCCGGTGAGGAGTGTATGGATGTTTCACGCGGCAAAGGGAGCCCAATGGCCGGAAAGCGGTCGCATGAGAGCACCGTCAATAGTGAGCCGCAACGGGACGATGGTGGAGGCGGCGAGCCACCGAAAAAAACGCCAGTTGAGAGAGGCTCTGCATATAGATCGCGACCTAACATTCCGGGCGAACCACGGCGGGCGGGTAATCCGCCTTCGTAAGAGATGTATTTTATGTCGGGGAAAGGGGGGAGGGGTGGGGTTGTGTCGAAAATTGTGTAGAAAAAATACAATGTGGATCACTCTGTTTGCACTGCTCTTGAAACGCGACAGCTTTACGGCCACTGGCCGGGTTTTGTTTCGCGCTATCACCCGCGAGAACAATATGGCAATAAGTTTCATCTCTGGTTTGTTCTTTGCAACGAACACCATTCGGAAGGGCAACCTCCTTTGCAGCCATGGCCCAGTTAACTAAAGCGACCTTGCGCGTAGCAACACTGAATGTACGAGGGTCAAGCGCTAGAAGGCGACAGTTCCAATTAAGCCGCTTACTGCTCGAAAACGATTTGGACCTGGTCGCAGTTCAGGAGACCAAAATAGGGAGCCAGGAAGTTGCCGAGCGAATGATGTCCGTTTTTCGTCCTCATTTCAATGTAGAGTGGCGGTCAAAATTTTGCGGACCACGGGAGCGCGTGGCGGACAGCACAGCTGCGCCTACTGACGGCTGCATGCGAAGCTCGAGAGCGCGAACTGCGCACGCGCGCCCTTTTTTACCTGCCGGCCAGCTCGTTCGCTCCCTTCAACAGCTCGCGCACCGGAACGCCAGAATAAGCGCAAGGTGTCACTTCTGCTGTCGCCGCGCAAACACCCGAGCGGTTGTTGTTGTTGTTTAAAACTTTATTGAGGTCCTGGAGAACGTTCGGTGGGGGAACCCGCGAAGGGGCGCCCCTATCTACGTTGAGGGCCGCACAAGTACCGGGACGGGCAAGCCGTGGCCTGCCGCCCGGGCAAACGCCTCCTGGACTGCCCGTTTCTGCGCGAAAAGCTCGCCGCTTCTAAGCGACCCTTCCGACTGCGCCTGATAGGAGAGCTGTGCGCCGGTAAGCGCAGTGCACTGCCATAGCATGTGATCTAGTGTGCTATTGTCATGGCCGCAAGCAGGGCATCGCGGATCAATTCCTTCCGCAAAATGAGCAAATTTGCTGCGCGAGGGAAATGACCCCGTCTGCAACATACAAAAGACCATGGAGTAAGGCCTGGTTAACTTAGGATGAGGTAGAGGGTAAGTCCTCCGCGACAACTCATAATGAGTCGTGACTTGATTGAATGTGACCAAAGGATCTTTAATGCTCCGAACGCAACCTCCGTCTAAACTGCCAGGACCGGCACGGCAAGTGAGTCCTCGCGCACGGTCATGGGCTAGTTCATTGACATTGGAGATATGCGGGTGCAGGCCCTGGACCATGTGGGCGGGGAACGAAGTAATAGTATGGAAGCCTTCCTTGCGAGTGGAGAGAATTGATGCCGGGCGGCCGGCCAGAGTTCCAGAGGCGAAAGCCTTAACTGCTAGCCGGGAGTCTGAAAATATCTGCGGACGGGAAGGATCTAACAATGCTAGAGCTACAGCTGCCTGTTCGGCCTCTTCGGCCGACGATTTCTTAAGGGAGATCGCGTTCAACACGTCCCCTTTGTAGTCCACTACCACGGCGACGCAATCGTTGGTACGGCCGTATTGGGCCGCGTCGACAAAAGCTACTTGCCCTGGATTCTTACATGCGTAGTCAAGAAGAGCCTTGGCACGGGCTCTCCGTCGCCCCTTGTTAAATTGGGGGTGGACATTGCGTGGAAAAGCGTCTACTTCGTATATCTCCTTGACCTCATGTTTAAGGAAGATCTGCTCGGGGAGTAAACCAATCAATGCAGATCCCGTCGACTTGAGTATTCTAGTGCCTGGCCTCGTTGTGATGAGCCTCGCCACCTGCGCCATGCGCTGGGCCTCTATCACCTCGTCCAAGGTGTTGTGCATGCCAAGGCTCATGAGCCTGGTTGTCTCTGCATTCATTGGAATTCCGAGTACTCTTTTCATGCTTTTTCGCATGAGCGCATTAAGGCGTTCTTCCTCCGACTTCGTCCAATCTAGAATCGAGGCGATGTAATATTGTGGCTCATTAGGAAGGCATGATAGAGGCGAAGTTCGCCTCACTCAGCACTCCTCTCCGGTTAGAAACGCGGATGATGAGCCTTAGCATGCTCTCCATCTTCGACGAGATTCGCGCGATGGTGAGATTGTTTTTGCCGTTTGCCTGCAGAAGCAATCCGAGGATTCGTATGTGTGAGACCTGGGGAATAGCCTGCCCTTCTCTGGTCGTTAGAGAAATGTTCACCTGTTCCGGAGGGGGACGTCCTCCGATCCTTGGCAGCCGGTATAGTAGCAGTTCGGATTTGGAAGGTGGCAGGGCCATGCCCGTGTCTTGGAGGAAGTCCTCCGTGGAATCTAAAGCTCCCTGAAGGGCTGCATCGACCTCTGCATCTGATCCGCCGGGACACCAGATCGTGATGTCGTCCGCGTAAAGCGTGTAGTTGATGTTCTCTAACTTTGAGAGACGTTCCGCGAGCGGCCGCATCGCAATGTTAAAGAGCATGGGGGAGAGGACCGACCCCTGAGGGGTGCCTCTCGCCCTCAGGCTGAACTCTCCGGATTTATCCTGTCCCCTGCGGATAGTGGCGCTCCGGTTCCTGAGAAAAGCCCTCACGTAGGAGTGAAATTTAGCGCCTAGCTTCATACCTGAGATTTCCTTTAGGCCATGCTTGTGCAAAACAGTGCCGAATGCTTTAGTTAACTGTAGTGCTAGAATGCCTCGCACGTCTCTCGTCTTCCTGTCTAATATATCTCTCGTTTGATCAGCAGCATGGCATCCTGGGTACCTGGGCCTGGTCTGAATCCAATCATGTTGAACGGAAAGCTCTCTTCCGCCTCGATGTGTCTGGACAAGCGATTCTTAATAACGTGCTCCATGACCTTACCCACGCTAGACGTGAGCGAGATCGGGCGCAAATTGCCAATGTCAGGCTGCTTGTCCGGCTTGGGGATAAGTACTACGGAGGCCTTCTTCCATGCGTGCGGTGATATCGTGACGAAAACACGCAATTTGTATTGGCAATGCTCGCTGCCCGCCTCATTGTATACGCCTTAGTCCCAGAAGCTCCGCGGCACTGGAAACATGCATACGGCGTCAGCTTTTCGAAAGTCGACTTTTGGGATAAGGTTACTCAACAGCGATGCCTTTTGTGCTCTATTGCGGTAAACCAAGGCACATATTAATATTCCTAATACATGCTATGGGCTCGTACACATCCAGATATCGAGCCACTGTAGAAAAGACGCAGAGAAGTGAACGGAAACAGACGTGGTTTACGTTTTCTCGGGAACCGAAAGAAATACTGCGAGGTTAAAAATCCGTCACCAATTTCAAGACTCGTTTAAAAATGACCATCACATTCTCCACATGGAGTAGCTGAAGACGAAGTGGCATTAAATGGTGAATGTCTCCCTTGTTCAAACATCTGTGTGGTTTTCGCTCGCCTGGTTTTAAAAAGTGCTGCGGCTAATTTCAGGAAAGCACAAGTGAACTGAAAATGTTTGACTGGTTTGTTACTTTCCTCGAAGTACCGTATTTACTCGACTGTAACGCGACCACGATTGTAACGCGGGGGGGGGGGGGGGGGACCTTTCAATGCGTCCAGGAATAAAAAATATTGAATTTCCTAATTTGATTGTAACGCGAGGGCCGACTTTAGGTACGAAAATCCCATCCAAAAAAACCTCGCGTTACATTCTAGTAAATATGGTATTCATTTTAAAATGAACCCTGCAAATCCGGCACTCGATAGATGCCTGCGGTGCTTGCAGCACACCTCCAGTAGCAATCCGCTCGTGTCATATGTTGTCTAATTTCGCTGCTGTTTATGCGCAGTGAAGGTAACGTTTAACCGAAGTGAGACATGCAGACCTTATCGCTGCAATACCAGCGAATGCTATTGGTCAGTGTCGTTTTTAAAATATCAGAAAGGAGTGCTTCAAGTTAACATTTTGTCTTAGAGAATGCCGCCACGGGTTCCAGCCGACGAGAGGAGGCGCATAGTGGATTCAAGCATCCAAGGCCCTCTCGCAACGCGTAATCTGCCGGCTCCTCGGAAGGTCGAGAACTGCAGTAAACCGTGCCAACCAATGCTACCGAAAGACTGGGCGAATCGCAGACAAAGAGCTTGGTGAAAGTCGCAGATGCACAGAAGAAGGAATCGACAGACTAATTGTTGCCGCTGTAGTAGCGGACCCTCATATATCTGCGAAAGGCATACGAGACGCTCTGCGGTTGGACATCTCCATTTGCACCATCCGAAGAAGATTGGTGGAAGCAGGGCTTACAAACTGCTCTGCAGCCCAGAAGCCCCACATCATGGACAGGCAGAGGACACAGCGACTGCAGTTTGCGCTGCCTGTGCAAGCGTGGAGTTCATCGGACTGGAATGAAGTCGTGTTCAGCGATGAAGTGATATTCTCCAGCCGCTGGGACCAAAAACGACGAGTTTGGCGCCCAATGAACTCCAGGTAAAAGGTTTCGCAGTTTGTTTTCTTTTCTATATAATA
>JABSTT010004738.1:0-20372 GCA_013339685.2 Hyalomma asiaticum
CATATGGCTCATTTCATGATTTCAAAAATCTCACCAAAATAAGTAGTTACGAGAACAGCTCTATCATGCGGCGGCAACTACGTATTGACCGGAGACGACAGCGACTCTACGTTCTTCCTGCTCAATTTCAAACGTGTGCCTGCGCCTTACTGCGTCATAACCGTGCACAAACGCGCGCTTGCGTTTCGCAAATCAAAATCATGTCGCGTCTCCATCAGCATCAAAGGAGCGCGCAGGACAGATATCTTCCACTGATTATGCAGCTTCCCGAGCAGCTGCTTGTTGCCACTATAATCAACGCATGTGCCATATTTTGGAATCTGTCGCCCAAGGCGATAGTATCGCTGGTGACGTAATTGTGTCACACTTTGGGTTTTCCGCGGTGGTGATTGGGTGGTTGAACAAACCGAAAAAGTGACGACGGGTTTTCGGTTTCCCAACGAGCCAGTCACACCGCACGAGGCAGCAAAGGCGATACAATTACATCACCAGCGATACTATCGCTACTGGCGATGCAATTCAGAATGCTGCCCCACGACTTTCGTCTTGAGAGGCCGGCCTTTGTACCAGTTGCTTGGATGACCAGCCTTGCCTGATGGACCGGGCCTGCCTGGAGGTGTGGGCCAGGGTCTCCAAGGTGTCTAGGGACGCGAATGCATTTAGTTGAACCCAATAGACCTTGTATACGTCTGTCAAATCGGCGTCACATTTTTCACAGAGAACAATGGCGTTCTCGCTGATGGCCATCGCTAAATGTGTGTCAGCATTTCATTTCCTGACATTGAAATCTTTAGGCCGTTCGTTTTCGTTAAAACGTTATGACAGCAAACCTCATGACCACACAACGCTTAGGCTGTAATCATTTGGTTGTGTGTTTTCGTTGCCTGCACTGAGTGATTCCTTTCTACGGAACTGAAGAAATGTAAGTGACTAGTCAACGCAAGTAAACTGACCAGCGAACTCGCAGTTTGAAGGGGGAAGTAACTTACGAAAATCAAATAATTGCACATGGAAGAAAATACTACGTAAGCAGCCGCTGTGCTCCATTTTGTTTTCGTTTCACGCTGGCTTCTCGAGTACTGTAGAGACACAAACGAAAAGCATAGAGTGATTCCACTGACTGACATATTGCAATGCATGTACGGCTTTGGGGCTGGCACTCAGGTCTGCCGGCGGAGTGTCTGGAGTCCGCCATAGCTGCGCCGTGCACGGAGGAGGAGATTAAGCAGCGAGAATATCTTTACTTTTTCGAGGACGGCAATTGCACTGCACAGACGGGAAGCAAGTGCTTGCACGGACCCAACCGCTTCGTCTCCGCCGACGAATGTCGGCAAGCGTGCCTTGACGCAGGTAGGGCTAATTATTTCAGTGTTCACTTAAGACTCTCTCAAACCCCGCAACACAGCTGAACAATTGACCCTTAAAGAACACGATCGTCATAATAATTCACTATTAGCCATATTAGGGTTGTATATTTTCGCCAATTCGACCCCTCCCCCCCCCCCCGGGTCGATCTTCGTTTGTCGCATATGAAGTCCCCTGAACGATCTGTATCGAAAGATGTTTACGCGATATTTTTACAGTGATCAAAAAGTGCCCAATTGTCTTCGATAGGCATTAATGCATTGGTTCGTCATAAAATATTGTTACAGGGAGTATAAAAATAAAAAGTAGGGAAGAAAGATATTATTATTACTAATAACGTTGTCCAATTGAATATATATGTTCCGCGGGCATGGAACAGTGGGCAAAATAACAAAGGAAATGCACAGCTAGGCACACTAGCATCGTCTGCATACATGCAGTGCCATCATTTATATTTATGAACACGCGGCTGTGAATGGGTAAAATCAAACTCTTATAAGAAAGCGCCAGTGTCAAGCAGAGATCCCCTTAAATTATGTGAAACAACCATATTTGTAAGCCCAACAACGAGAAACGCCTTATATAAGCACAGAAGGCCGGTATCCAGCTGAAGCGTTGAATAAACGCATCCCTATTTTGTTGCCATTTCCGGGAGTATACCACTACTATATATATATATATATATATATATATATATATATATATATATATATATATATATATATATATATATATATATATATATATATATATATATATATATATATATATATATTATGCTCATAAAATTTGTAAATGTGCCCCAACTTCGTATCAATACAGAAAAACGGATATTGGTGCAATCTTCGCGGAAGTGTTTGTGTCTAAGTTGCACGCACTGCAAAAATGTGTGGGGGCAACCATCTAGAGATTGGACATACCTAACTTTTCTACTATATCAGCTCGGCGCTCAAACCTATTTGAAGAATGGAAGTTATTTTTTTTTTGTGGGGAATGTGTATCTCTTGCAATTTTTGAAAAAGAAAATGGTGCGCTGCTAATTTCTACACGTCGATAAATTACGGCTAACTGAAACCAGGAAACGGAAACAATGATCAAAGAGCGTAGTGGTCGCAACCTTCCGTAGAGCTTTATCTGGCGTAGTTGACTCCCTCACATTGTCGCGCGGCTACCTAGCGTGCGCCCCTGTCGATTGGCTGTTCTAGCTAGTTCTATTAGGCGCAGCAACGAAACGACAAAAGATCGCCGCATGGTAACGACGCTTGCTCATCGTCGCTCCGCAATGCGAAGGGAGCAACTGAATCACACAGGCCACTGCCGAAGGGTGGCAACAACTGCGCTCTTTAAAGACCCTTCACCGGGTCTGGCTATTTTGAGATGGCAAGTGCAATGCGTACACTGCACGCTCTCGATTGTTTCTGCTAAAAGTTGCATCGCTACGCGCCGCCGAAGCAGTTCGAATTTCAGGCGGAAAACCGTTTCTTCCAGCTTGCCTTCCTCTCGCGCGCGTCCGTCTCGAACGTGGAGAGGATGACAGCCGCGACTGCAGGCGCCTATGCCACCTATGCCAGGCGCCGTCGCTTACGTCAGTGTCCGTGCCGTGATGTCGCTCGTAGATTTCGCTGGAAGTGGCCGCACCACCTATACTCCAGAAGAAACAAAAAGAAGGGTCGTCACACACACGCGTCGTCTGAAGGGCGTGACGTAATCATACGTATTCTTCGCGTGACCGCTCTTCTCCGGTGCGGGAAAAGGCAGGCAAGCAATTTGATTTGCCAAGGCTAGGGAGACCAAGCAGCAAGGGTCGGGAGCTCGCATAATTTTTCATTCCTGCGCGCGCTGCTACAAAATATTTTTTATTCGCTTGTAGTGCAGCACCTTGGAAAATTCTTTCGGTAGAACGCTCTCTGCTGTGTACGAAGAACTTCCAGCGTAGAACTAAAATTATCTATGTGACCTGTTGAGGGGTCGTTTAAGCATCCAGTTTCGGTTTCCCGGATGCACATAGCCATGTTTCGTTGATCTGTAGAAGTTAGCAGTGTTACCCACTTGTAAACATTACAACTGATATGGAGTAAGTGTCATTTCACAAATTTTGCTTTGTCGGTACAGGTAATGTAGCAGCGCATAGCGTCCGAGTGCGTGTGTTTCAAATTTCGCAAACCCTTTCGATAACGGCAAGGCAGACAACGCCCAGGGGTTTTTCGTGCACTGTTGCCTGCCCTAATACCACGCAAAAGGTCGTCTGTTCATATAGAACATAACGCCGACCACTCTGGCGAACATGTTACACTTAACGTAGGAGCGCGTACAAATTTTTCGGAGATATTGCTAGAGAGCGCTCATATGCGTCTAGTTTGGCTTGAATGCTAACAGTGAAGAAGCAGGAGACCGTATACCACTGGTAGAGGGAACATTCCTCTTTTAGGGGCGAAGCTCCTCTTAATCTAACCTTGTCCTGCGTCAGGCGTCAGGCGTCAGGCGTAACCGGCGTGCCGGGAGGCACGCGCTCGCCCTCGGCGCGTGCCTCTCTCTCTCTCTCCCGGCGCGTGCCTCTATCTCTCTCACTCTTCCATCTGCTGTCTTGTGAGAGAGAGAGAGAGAGAGAGAGAGAGCGAAAGGCGCGCGTTGACTATGGAAACGCTCTTTCTCAGATGAACGCTCTACCAGCTCGCAAGGAAGGAGAACGCGCCCTCACCCGCGAGAGACAACGTTGGCGTAGGCAGCGTCTCCTAGCGAGTTTCTTGATAGAGAAATACCGACTGCTCGCGTTGGAGAACCGTTCACCGGCCACCCATATATATATATATATATATATATATATATATATATATATATATATATATATATATATATATATATATATATATATATGCACTGGATCTTGCAATGAAATGCCGGAGGGAGATTTCACTTGTGCATAATTGAACCATAAGGATTCGTAGCGTGCGCGTTCACTAAATTAATCCCGAACTCGGCACGATCTACGGTGAACCTCCCGAGCTTCGCCCACTCATCATCATTCACTCCGTGGATATGCTGTAATTTTTTTGACCTCCTTCCTGTGCTCATGCCCTTTTGTGCGCGTCCTTTTTGCGTGGGAGTCTTACGGAAAGGAAAGCACCGTGTCTTCCACTTGCAGAGGAGCCAGCGTGTCGCGTGCCCCGGTTCCAGGGCCCTTGCCGGCTGAACGAGAAGCTATTCACGTACTACTACGACAACACTCTGCTGGCTTGCTTCTCCTGGAGAACTGCTTGCCTTGGTGGACCCAACCGCCACGAGTCGAGCTCCGCTTTTCTTCGAACCTGCCCCAGGAACTTCTTCGAGAACCTGTTTTTGAAGTGACGGCATAGGCCGCTTTGGAAGCGTGCCATGGATAATTAGGAAATTCCATAATCACTGAGAAGCACACAAACAGTTTAACGTTGTGTTTATAGGATTCCATTAAATCAATAAAAATAATGAATGTAGATAATAATCGCTGGCGATAATAACGATTAACTTAGGGTTTCAATGTCGGCCACGTTGTGCAGAGGAAGAGCACAATATTTGCAATTAACGTGGAGGGTAATCTTTAGCACTTCTACATCGCAATGTGCGCTACATTCCCATAATGTGCAGTGATAGTGCGTGAGAGCTGGATCAAAACTAGCTCACCAATAAGCACCATGGAAACGACTCTGGAAGGGCGCACCTATGTCACAATACAAATCTATTTTGTAAGCCGGGGTGATACCACTTTGTCAATAGCAATAAGGTTTTGGATATACGGGCAGTGAAAACTAAATTGACTCAAGAGAGCCTGTTCCTTAGATCATGGCACATGGTAGGTGTTAATATTTTCCCAGCTTGAGTATTCCAGCTGCTTTGTTCCCGTTTAATGAATTGTCTGAAAGACTATGTATTCATAGCAAAATGAGAATGTCACATAACTACACCAGGTTACATACGTATATTCGAGCGAACGTTTCCTCCCTAATTAAGTTATAGATTACGGTGAGTGTGCAGACAGGCAAACACACGGGCATCCACTTTATGATTTACAGTAATTTTAGCCACCACGCTAGCTTCATGAACAACAGCAATCGAGTCTCGTAACCATTGCAACGCCGGGACACTAGGCTCGCATAGAAAGTGGCTGGTTTTAGGGGCGAAGCTCCTTACGCCATGGGTCGTTCCACCCTCTGTTGTCCCTCGTAGCCATCTCGTCTAGTTCGTGAAGTGCTCACTAGATGGCGTGATAGCGCTGCGGTGGTCGCTTCATTCAGATGTATGGGAACGCGTAGTATCGGAGCGCATGGCGCACGAGACCGCTAGGCGCTCGCCCTCGGCGCGTGCCTCCTGGCGCGCGAGCTCTCTCACTCTTCCATCTGCTGTCTTGTGAGAGAGAGAGAGAGAAAGAGAGCGAAAGGCGCGCGTTGACTATGGAAACGCTCTTTCTTCGATGAACGCTCTACCAGCTCGCAAAGAAGGAGAACGCGCCCTCACCCGCGAGAGACAACGTTGACGCAGGCAGCGTCTTCTAGCGAGTTTCTTGATTGAAAAAAATTACAGCATATCCACGGAGTGAATGATGATGAGTGGGCGAAGCTCGGGAGGTTCATCGTAGATCGTGCCGAGTTCCGGATTAATTTAGTTAACGCGCACGCTACAAATCCTCATGGTTCAACTATGCACAAGTGAAATCTCCCACCGGCACCTCATTGCAAGTCAAGATCCAGTGCATATATATATATATATATATATATATATGGGTTGCCGGCGAACGCTTCTCCAACGCGAGCAGTCGGTATTTCTCAATCAAGAAACTCGCTAAGAGACGCTGCCTGCGCCAACGTTGTCTCTCGCGGGTGAGGGCGCCTTCTCCTTCTTTGCGAGCTGGTACAGTTTAAAGTCCCTAGATATTTTTTCCGTTTTAGTACAGTTCTCCTTCTTTGCGAGCTGGTACAGCGTTCCTCTAAGTGTCCGCCGCGGTGGTGTAGTGGTTACGGTACTCGGCTGCCACCCAAAATACGCGGGTTCGATCCCGGCCGCGGCGGTCACATTTTCGATGGAGACGAAAATGCCAGAGGCCCGTGTACTGTGCGTTGTCAGTGCACGTTAAAGAACCCCAGGTGGTCTAAATTTCCGGAGCCCTCCACTACGGCCTTTCTCTCCTCTCTATCTCTTTCACTCCCTTTCCCCCATCCCAACGGACGCTTAGGCTGTGTTCCAATTCTGGACAGCATCGTAGACAGCCTACCTTGGCAGCTTCAAAGACAGCTCCGCGTCCTTGTCGTCCGAGTAATGGAACACGTCCGGATGACGTTTGCGCGACGAGGCGTCATCTCGCGTCGACAAAAGAAAGCTAAAAAAACGCTCACAATGTTCGTTAATTTTGCTTATTTCGTGTTCCAATCTACGAAAAACTCAATAAAGCTTACATAAATTGCGTAAGAAAGCGCCTATTTGCGAGCAGACGACCGCTCCGGCGAGGTTCGTGGATATTCAAGCAATCCTCGCAGCCGCCATCTTGTTTCGACAGCAAAGTAGCCTGCATCGTTTTTGTCTTCGTATGCCGTCTTCGCGAAGCTGTCTATTTTGCCGTCTACGTGAGAAATGGAATGGTACTTAAGATGGCCGCTGTTACGTAGCCGTCTATTTAGCCGTCTACCGTGAGTATTGGAACACACCCTTAGCCGTGCTCCCTACATGGGCTGCAGAAATTAGCGTCCTTTCCTAACCGAACCACAATCATCATCATCATCATCTTTCTTAGATGATGATGATGATGATTGTGGTTCGGTTAGGAAAGGACGCTAATTTCTGCAGCCCATGTAGGGAGCACGGCTAAGAGTCCGTGGAGGTGGGGGGAAAGGGAGTGAAAGAGATAGAGAGGAGAGAAAGGCCGTAGTGGAGGGCTCCGGAAATTTAGACCACCTGGGGTTCTTTAACGCGCACTGACAACGCACAGTACACGGGCCTCTGGCATTTTCGCCTCCATCGAAAATGCGACCGCCGCGGCCGGGATCGAACCCGCGTTTTTTGGGTGGCAGCCGAGTACCGTAACCACTACACCACCGCGGCGGACCATCTAAGAAAGAGCGTTTCCATAGCCAACCCGCGCCTTTCGCTCTCTCTGTCTCTCTCTCTCTCTCTCACAAGACAGCTGAGGCACGCGCCGGGAGAGAGAGAGAGAGAGAGAGGCACGCGCCGAGGCGAACGCCGAGGCCGAGCGCGTGCCGGGAGGCACGCGGGTTACGCCTGACGACTGACACCTGACGACTGACGCGTGAGAATTTTAGACGAGGAGCTTCGCCCCTAAAATACCGAGTACTCGCGCTGGAGTACCGTTAAGAGGCCACCCATATATAGATATATAGGCACTGGATCTTGACTTGCAGTGAAGTGCCGGTGGGAGATTTCACCTGTGCGTAGTTGAACCATAAGGATTCGTAGCGTGCGCGTTAACTAAATTAATGCGGAACTCGGCACGTTCTACGATGAACATCCGGAGCTTCACCCACTCATCGTCATTCACTCCATGGATATGCGTGGATTTTTTTCGTTTCCTTCAGCATTTTCAAGCTTCGCGAGTTAACTGCATGTTAGAGTGCACGAGCGGTATTGTCTACGAGTCAATCTACCAGTCAAGCTGGGAGATAGTACAGCAGCATGGCCGAGATGACAAGACGAGGCATACGCTCACATTTAGCAATGGATAGGCGGATCCCAAGGGTGTGGCCTTTGATGTGGGGCGGCGGCTAGTGCATGCTGTTGTGATCGTGATTACACAAAGGAGGTGTCCTCGGCTGATGCGGCATCCAGTTGACGGAAAGCGGGGGCGACCGCTCTCACGCACGGAGTTGCAAGCGATCGCGTAGACTTGCCGGCGCGAATGGTTCAACCTAGATGCCAGCCCGGCTGAGAGTGAAAGTAGCAGCACTTTAAGAGAGCATGATGTTTTCGCTGCAAAAGATACCGAAATGGCAGTAGAGGCCCCTGAAGGCCAGTGTGAGAGCAATGCGGTGCTGTGCCAAACAAGAGAGGTAGCTGAGGAGAGCGAGGATGTTTTGGCACAGCTACCCACTGATGAGGTCGTGGCAGTGGGTCCTGCGAATGATGACGAAGGTGACGTTTAAACGGGTTGCAGGAACATCAGGGGTAAGGTTAACAATGTGAACTGAGGCACCAGGTAGGTAGCTGTAGTCAGCTCCCAGTTGTGCGAGCGGCAGTGCTTAGCGGCTTTCTGCATTGTTACTAAGTGCGTGAAATTGCCCGCTAGTCTTAGAAGAGGCGGAGAGATGAGTTACAGTAAATCATTTAGACTACAGAGGTCAGACGCACAGTTCAAGTGGCGGCTTTTTTCTTGAGAATGGCGTGCGAGCCGGAAGGCTAAAAAAGGAGCACAAGAACGACGCCGACTCGACTCACGCGAAAGAATATTCTCTTAAGGTCTTGTACATGTCACGTAAATATTATGTAAATACAGTTTGTTTGGTTTCGCTCCTAACGTCCTGAATGTCCGGCACTCCCGACTCCACCGCCTTTGTTGTGGCCTAGGCACCCACATGCAATGTACCCTCAGTCGCGGTAATGCGCTAAGCTTTTCATTAGTCGTCTCTCGGTTCTGATGCTCATACAAAAAAGCTGCCAAATCTGAGCTTCCGTTTCCTAGTTTCCCGCCCCCAACCTTACAGCCTTCTCTCACTCGTCTGTGTGGTAGGTCTATTTCTGTTTCCCAAAAGTGTCCCAGAATCATCATATGTAATCCAGACTTATACCCCAGTCAAACGGCATACTGAATCTCCTTTGAAATACTGGGGCATAGCGATTTCACAGGAGGATTACCTTAAGGCACTTGAATCGATCCTACAAGGTCTCCGTTGATACTTTTAACAGAAACAACGTACGTTTGGCGCTCCTATCGCCCAGAGATAAAAGAAGGACGAGGAAGGAAACAGAAAGGCAGGGAGGTTAACCAGAAAGCGTTCGCTTAGCTACCTTGCACTGTGCGATTACGAAAGGAGAATAGAAAGATGAAAGAGAAGAGAGAAAAAAAAGGTGGCCGGGAATGGCAGATAATGCGCTAACGCGCAAGATATTGTACTGCTACTCCGTGAAAAGCGTTCACACAAGCCCGTCGTCCTCAAGAAACAAAACAGTGCTTTCATTGCCTTGTAGGACGACGAGCGATGGGGACGGTGCTCCAGTAGCATCTGTACCGAAAGCGACCGATTGTCGAGTCTTGGAATGCCTGAGTTAGGGTTTGGCGTTCCACGGCAAATCGAGCGCAGTGGCATAGTAGGTGGCCAATGGTTTCATCGATCCCGCTGACGTCGCATGCTGCATTATCGTGTTGGAAAATATATTAAATTCCGGGAACTCGTCAATCACAGGATGGCTTGATTGAGTAACGTTGGTTTTAATGTGTTTAAAAGAAAAAGAAGAATCATCACACGAAAGATTAAACACACGCACTTCAGTTCTTGAACGCACGGGGGACGCACACAGCGTCCGTCGAACCTGCGCACTATCGCACACACTACCGCACCGTTCCACACGCGCATACACTCTCTCTCTAGACACTCCGCCACCACCAGGCTAGTCTCAAGCCACTGTCCGCTAGTCGCGGCACACAGGAAGGGTGGCGCTAGCTATGCGCTAACAAATTAGCTAACATTCGGCCGTCCTGAAATCTTAACGTCCTCGTTAAGGTGGCTGCAGAAAGAAAAAAAAACGATTCCTCGTTTACTACATGCAGTCGCGTAGTCTGGCAGGTACCACTCGTTACCTGCGTGGGCGTCTAAGTGCCAGGGGTTCGTCGCAGTTATCCTTGTCCGGTTGGTGCTCGGACTCTTCTTCTTCGTCTTCGGATTGGTTCTTGTCCTTCTGCGTTTGTCCGATGTGGACGCAGTGCAACAGGAGTTCTACCTGGCACTTCTTTAATATCCATCACCAGTACTGTTGTACAACCCAATTCTGCCGGGGTCATCGCAAAGCATTCTCGGAATTCGTTCAAAATATCCACGAGTTCTGGATGTTGAGAATCTGTCACAGTGGGTCCAACATTCACGTCACAGCGTCGTATCGGTTGTCTTTCAATGGTGTCAGGCTTTCCCTTCACTGCTTTCCTTCCCTGCTCAGTGTCGTCCAAGATGGAGCTTTGTGCAGAAACCTGTAGTACCTCTACTGGTGTTGTTCGTCCAAGCGGTTGACTCTTTCGTATGAAGGCCTGCCCGTCACCCACTGGGCGCATAGGAACAGTAACTTCTCCAAACGTCACGTCGAGCAGGACATCTTGACCACAGTGTCTGTACACGACGGGAGTGGTGATCCTCTGTTCCGTGCACAACGTAACCCAATTTACGGTGTCTCTCTGGAGTACGCATTCCTCCTTGGCTCTCAACTGCAGTCTTTGGTGACTTTCATAAGGCTCCAGGTGAGCAAACGGACAGTCACTACAACGCCAAAACCGCAGGGAGCCTCCCATTCTTGCATACGTGATGTAAGGCAACTCTGTGAATGACCTTCCTACCAATAAATCGACAGATTGAGCTTCGTCTGGGACTACAAGGATGGGTATGTCCTTTGCCAAAACACCATCGATGCACAAATCGGCCTTGCACTTTCCAATGCTTTTTGCCGCAGGCACATTGCTATTTCCAAAACCATACAGGGCTGTTGCATCGGGAACAATTTCTAAGTCACATCGCGCTGCTGCGGAAGCACGCAGGAGACAGCCAGAGCTGCCTGTATCAATGAGCCCAATGAAAGTGAACCTTCCATTCATAGTGACTTCCTTCAGCAACGCGCTTGCACACTTGATTTCACGCACTGACTCGGTTACTGTGTTGGATTCGTTGCGCTGCAGCACCACGTTACAGTGACGCTGCGTGTGGTCTGTTCCGTTGCACCGAAGGCACTTCATCGGCCGTTTTGGTTGCGGACAGTCTCTCGCTATATGGCCGTACTGGCCACAGTTGTAGCACTTTCGTTCTCCCTTTTCGTTGGTCAGAGGTGGTCGCCTGTCTTTGGTACTACCCTCGCCAGCTGATTTTCTTGCATGCAACGCGCTCGCATTCTGAGCACGTGTTTCGTCGCTCGCCGCTCTACGGTCACGCGTCGAACCGAAAAATTCTTGCCTTTCACGCTCAATCCTTTCGAATTCTTGAATGTCGTGCAGGATGTCGTCGTCATCTTCATGACTTTTTCCGAGCAACATCGTGCTAAGTTGTTTCGAACGTAGTCCTGTGATGATCTGCTCACGAGTGTCCCAGAAATCCAAGCTGGCCTCCTTGCACAGCCGAACCTTAGCGTGGAAATAGACCACTGAGCTTTCGTTGCGCTGTTGCACGCACTCGTGCATTTTGCGCCAGCGTTCCGCCGCACGCGTCTGGCTCACAAAGGTCCGCCGGAAACGCTCTTCAAAATCTCTCCAAGTTTTGATTTCAGATCTCCTCGAACGCAGCCACTCCCTTGCCGGTCCGGTCAAACGGGACTTCGCAGTCTCAAGCATGAAAGATTCGGGCCAGCTGTGTAGTGTCGCAGTCGTACGGACATTTTCAATCCAATCCCTTGCTGTGGGTGCGTCCTCGCAACCGTCGAAGCTCGTTATGTTGTTGCTGAGGTCCGGCATTACCTGGAACGCTGCAATTCTACCGGACGCTCCCTCGGACACGGGCTGAGGCGTCGCTGACGGAGCCAAGCGCTCGAGCAACGCCATTAGGACGCGGTCCTTTTCCATGAGAGCGTTCAACAGTTCGCGCACGCTAACACCATCACTTCCGTCGGCACTCACGGGAGAATCCGCCGCACGCACAGTCTCACGCTGGGACTCACCAGTCAGAGTACTCTCGTTGTCGTTGTCGGCTGAGTGGCCGCCACTCCGAACTCCCTTGCTGTCCATGGTACTGCACAGTTCGTCAGGCCTAGTAATCCCACTTCTGAGATGTTGGAAAATATATTAAATTCCGGGAACTCGCACTCACAGGATGGCTTGGTTGAGTAACATTCGATTTAATGTGTTGAAAGAAAAGGAAGAATGATTACACGAAGGATTAAACACACGCACTTCAGTTCTTGAACGCACGGGGGACGCACACAGCGTCCGTCGAACCTGCGCACTATCGCACACACTACCGCCATAGAGAAAGAAAAAGTTAAGAGAGGACACTCCGCGAAATCTGGCCTCAGGAAGTACGTCACGACCACGTAACAAACTAGTGCTCTCACCAAACGCCAGAGGACGCAAGTGCGAAAAACAAAAAGTTATCATCAATTAAACAGAATGTCTTTTACGAAATAATAATTATGCGCCCATATTTGGCATGTTCTTTATACATAAAAACAATTTAGTCAACGCACCTTACGTGGTTATTTTTGTTCAGCCGCACTGCCATAAGCAGCATCTACGATTTCGCGCCGAGAGTACTCGCCATACCAGCATGCGACAAGCCCAGGCATGACAGCGGGAAGGTTTCGTCAACGTCGGCTGCTTCGGTGTTTTCGTGTGTGAGACAGCAGGTGAGGTACGTTTTCAAGCGAAGCTTGTTGGATTACATGTTGTTGGGCTAGTTGGGTCATTGAATCAGAAAATGGTTACAACTGCGCGAATAAGACGCCATGTAAGAAACATAAACACGCCCACACGCGTTGCGCTTCGTGTGGGTGGGCGTTTCTGTGTTTCTTACGTGGTGTCTTATTCGCGCAGTTGTAATCTTTTTCTGGAGCTTGTGAGGACGGCGAGGTTTGCTAAAAAAACAGTTTGCGGCTGTATGCGGCGGCAAGACGTGAACATTGCGCAACGTATGCAGAATCGCGTTCGGCTCGATGGAACGGAACGCCTCCGTCCCATCGTGGAACGCGTACAAGAACGCGTACAAGATTTCGCCCTAGTATAGCAAACTGGGGCACGGCGTCAAGCCGAGGCGACGCGTGCTGTGCGCTGAGCTCGGTGCGAAACATTAGGGAGTTTTCGAATAGCGTACGAAAAGCTTGCGGCGTAGCGGCGAACGCGTCGTACGCTCGCGGGCTCCCCTTAAGTGAAGCCCGCAACGCTACGCCCGCAAGCTTTGCTTTCGCTATTCGAAAACTCGAAAACTCCCTATTGAGGAGCGGTCGCTGGGCCTCGCATGCTTCACGACGCGTTTCCCGAAGCCTCGGACCACGAATAAATCCTGGTGTGCATTTACTGACATTTTCAGACCGCGCTGATGCCATGCCGTCCGGCGGTCCAAGCTACGGCAGCTACTGCTGTGTGTCGTGGTGCTTGAACAAAGGCAGAACCCACAAGAAGCCAGGGACGAGTTTCTTCCGCATACCACGGGATGTGTGATGCTCTTCTCATTTTGTGCTTTTTATATGCTCAGCCTCTACCTTGCCTTGGAATACAAACATTGCGGGTACTCTGCCTCTTTGATTGATATATAGATTGACCGCTTGTTCCAAAAGAAAAACAAGCGCGATGAATAAAGCCGTAGTGAAATATGATTACCTGCATCTCTTTCTATTATGACTTAGTCGAAATAAAGATTGCGTCATGACCTCAATTCGCACGCACAATTTTGAGCTAGACAAAATAGGGAATCGCTAAATCAAAACGACAAACAATAGCCTTGCTATTTGGGCGGAGAAAAGTGGTCTGAAATCATTAACTTTCGCCATAGCCAAACGTCGGTTGCGCACAGTAATCCAAAATTCGCGCCAGTGAAACCGAAACGGGAAGCGCAGGTCAGTTGCTCTCACCAACCACCAGGTGCGCTAGAGTCGATTGGGCCGCCGGGGTCTATGGGAGTGTCCACTCTTTAACTTTTTTTTCTTTCTCTATGCTACCGCACCGTTCCACACGCGCATACACTCTCTCTCAAGACACCCTGCCACCACCAGGCTAGTCTCAAGCCACTGTCCGCTAGTCGCGGCACACAGGAAGGGTGGCGCTAGCTATGCGCTAACAAATTAGCTAACAATCGGTTGCTCCAATTAGTCTAGAGTAGGCCTTCGTGAAAGCCACTTCTAACCAGAGGCGACAAAGAAGCGAAGCTTCACGTCGAGATAGTCCGGATGGAGGGCGGAGCAAATACTTTGCAGATGCTGAGCTCCCTGCGACTCTCCTGACTCCTGTCAACGCGAGAATTCTGCCCGGAACCATGCTGATCACTCGCAATTTGAAGTTCAAGCTCCCTCAGGCAAGTTTTCATTCTTCGCAAATCAATTTCCGACTGGCCCTCGGTATCTTCCCGAACGGCGGACTCGTTCCCGACCTCGTCGCTATCCCCCGAGTCGTCTATACTGCTCGCTTTGTGGGATTAAGATGGGCGAACCGCGTTTCCATTCAATGCGCTACCCAACCTACTCCGACCACAGTGCACAAGCCCAGGCGAGAAAAGAAAAGAACTCGCCCCGTTCGATGACCACTGCGTAGCTCAGGTCCTTCTTCCCGCGCTGCCTTTGCTCTTGCCTTCTTCTTCCGTCGGCGCCCGACAAATCGCTTGAAGACGCTGCCCACCCAACCTCTGTGGCTGCCTCGTGGTGTCCCTGGCACCCAAGTCATTGAGCAGTTGATCGCTGCTGCTCTCTCCGCGCGTGCCACGTCTTGACACGCAGTCTTCCCCCGCTCGCTGACGTCGGCTCTTGCTCACCGCCTGTTCCCTTCGCCGTCGGTAGCTCGTTGAAGGGACGTCACCGCTGCCACCAGTAATTTTGTGAGTTCTTCCTTTTCTTCCGTTCAGCCAGCGGCTGTAAACCAGGCTGAAGTCAGGAGTACGACGAGGAGGTTCCTGATGAGAGACTATAAACACCGAATATTTACAGGTTAAGCAACGCAAAGAAAACTTATATGCTGGGAACAATATTTACAACTGAAACTTTCTTCCCGGACTATGCCCGGCCTCGAGAAATTCGAGAACTGCATTGCAGCTCACCTGCCAGAAAGACGCCCTTCCAGCGCGCCTCACCGTTTTTTTTTTATAGGAGGGGGAAGCGCGGAAGTACCCATTGTAACGTGAAAATCTGCATAATTGCACATCTTAGAGAGTCTCTTGGCGTCGTTTCCCCGAGAACGAACCGAACTCACGGTCAGGCGTCGACGGCGAGCTGCGGTTTGGGCTTCTCTCTGCACAGCTGTCTGTTGTGCCCGACGTTGCCATGCTACAGCCGCGCGCGTAGCTCTGCGATTCGCTTCTTCAGCAGCGGTCCGTATCTTACGAGAAGGCGCCGTCAGGTACATCGAAGAGCCAAGTCAGGTTGCTGTCTTGGCTGCGCACGTCGCCTGCCGCGTGACGCATGGCAAGATACGACACGATAAAGGGCAGTGCTTTATAATAATGTTGACGAAAAAGTTGAAGAACATTGTTTCGTAATCACGATGTTGATGATGCCGCCGTAATGGCTTCATAGCTACAAAGCATGCAGGCCTGTGTTCTTTCAAATGATTCCTCGAACTCATTATGCAATCCACTTTCCGCAACGTGTAGTGGCGTGTTATTATTCTGCCACATATCATTACATATGTTAATGCGATTCCTCGGCAGACGTTATACCTGTTTAGGTCTTTTAGCGAAACTTTTTCAGGCACAGGCGTGGCTCAGTGGTAGAATGCTCGACTGCAACGCCGAGGGTGGGGGTTCGAATCCACGCAGAGGATGGGGTTTCTCTCTAAAGAACGACGGATATGTCGCGGTATGTGAGTGGAGGGCCCGCCTGGTCAGATCTCCCGTCCACGCCATACGGGGAAGCTCGGTGGATAACTTCCCGAGCGATCACGTGAGGGTGGTTCTTACCCGAGAATAAGGCATGGCCAGGAATCCGCACCAACTCGACGCGTTGTGGGTCGGATCTTTGACAATTCGTGTAGAATGCGTTGAGCCGCTTTCGAGAAGCCGTGTCTCGTCATAAGGGCGCAACACGCTTGTTGGGAGTTGGGAGTCATTTAATGTGTAAACTTCTCTGCAAATCTGAAGAGCGTGTCGCACACGAAGTGCGACAAGTCGTTGGTGTAAACCCCTCAAAGAGGCAGCCGTAAGTAAAGCGTCGGTACCGTCCAACAACACTGCGATGTACACGTGTCGGCACCATGCGGCATCAGTGTATAAGATATTTGTCTCGGGGATTGGAGCGAGCATACACACTAAGTATCGAACACGGATGCGCTGCAGTCCCGCGTTATGCTCAAGATGTATGTTTCGGGTACCGCCACGCCATCCACGTGCACAGTGATTTCGGATGGAGAGGATGAGGACGCGCGCGGATGAGAATAAGCTCCGACTTCTGAGAGGAGCAGGTCGGGCCACCCTGTTGTGCGTAAGCGGTAACGATATCGATTGCTTGTTCCAGTCGATCCTGAATGGCCCCGTCTGACCCTCGCGTCGTCCAAATCGTGGTGCCGTCTCGATCTGACTGAGGAGCTGAGGTAGTCTTACCAGAGCGATATTTAACAGGGTGGGAGACAGAACTGATCCCTGCGGGGTGCCGCGACCTGTAAGGCGAATTGTGTCCGACCGGTTTGGCCCTATCCCTATGGTGTCTGCTATGTTGCGCAGAAAAGAACGGATGTAATTGCACATGCGGTCACCGCATAGAGATTCCGCCAGATTCTTCAGAATCAAATCATGTGCCATGTTGTCAAACGACCCTTTGAGGTCAAGGGCGAGGATGACCCTCGTCTGGGCGCCGTGACGGAGCGCCCACAACCTTTTCCTTGAGCTATAGAAACACGCCCTGTGTGGAGAGATGTGACCGAAATCCGAACTGTGACTGGGAGAATGACTGCTGTTCAACGAAAGGTTGCAAACACCGTAAAAGCACGCGTTCCATTAACTTTCCGACGCATGAGGTGAGAGATATCGGCCTCAAATTGGCTATGGCAATGGGCTTTCCTAGTATGGGCATCAGGGAAATGTCGGCTTGACGCCGTGCCTGTGGGAGCGTAGCCTTATGCCTGTGGTCGTTGAAAAGGTTTGTTGAGTGATTCACATCTGAATCGCTGAGATTTCGTGGGGCGGAAAATCCGATGTCATCTGCACCTGGGGCCGTATGTCGACGGAGATCCTGGAGAACCACTCGAACTTCATCGACCGTGATGTCCGCGTCAAGTTACTCATTAGATTTTTCCTCATGTGGGTAATCGGGGTGCTGTGTGGAGGTGGGCCGGTAGGGATGAAACGTTGTTCAAGCTCTTTCAGAAGGCCGGATGGATCTTCTCGGTACATACTCGTTAAGCTACGTAGTTGGTGGTATGTGTGTGCTTGGTAGAGGATGGATTTATGAGGGCGTGAAGTATCGACCATGTTTTCGCAGTGCAGGGCTGCCCGAGAGACGCTCGCAGAAACCTCGCCAGTTGTTTCAGACGAGGATTTGTGCGTATTCTTGTGCCTCCTGCGAAAGTTGGTCGATACGCCGGCGAAGCTTGCGATTAAGGCGTTGGCGTTTCCAGCGCTGTGCGAGCCCTCCGCGTGCCTCCCATAGATGCAGGCGGTGCACACTTTGTTGACTAGTGCGACGCCAGCAGCAGAGGAGAAAGCGACAAAGAAGAATATATTGAACAAAGTGCTCATAAAGTGAATATATTTTAATTCCGAGAGACCACTTTCTGAGACTTGTGGTTCTTATCAGACCTGTTTCAGAACGAACCATATAAAATGTTAGTACTAGGGCGGTGGCAATAGATTATCTGCGTGATTTTTGCTCAGCATGCTGTACTGATCGGATATAGGCTTGCTTTCAGTTCTTTTTTCCCTTCTTCTTTTTATATTTGGTACATACTAATAAACGTTTAAATGAGCCCGACATATTGTATCTTAGCATTTCTCCACCATCACCCACTAACCCTACTTCGGTTTCATTTATATTTCCGATGCCCACACTGTAGTAGTCGGGCATGTCTCCTCTTCTGTCCTTGATTTTGTAAGCAAACCACCCTTGAAAGGACACCTGAGCGGAGAAGGTGCATATCTGAAACGAAAAAAAAGAGTATTCAGCAGCCCTTCTCCAGCCGACAAATTAGAGGAAAGCGAAGCTCTTTGCGCGCTTGCCTAATCATTTTTTCTTTCTTGGCTGCGGAGTAATTTGTAACCATTTTTATTTCATAAAGTACTCCCAAATACAAGCACCCGGACATTTCTACATTTCGCTACCATCGATATACTGCCCCCGAGGTCGGAATTCGATCCCGCGCTCTCTGGCTCGGAAAGCCAGCACTAGAGCTGGTAAGCTAAGATGGAGGCCATCCACCGTACTTCAAGCCGATCGAGAACTAGCGTTATGTTATCAGTCCTATTCGCACTCTAGAAGTTACATATGTTGTTCCAAGGGATGAACCAATTCCTCAGACGGCCTCGATACTTCACTTCGAATAGGGATTACAGCGGTCGCAGGAAAATGTTGACGTGCCGCACGAATGGCTGCATTCCCAGCTGGAAGCGATTGTAGCAGTGACTTCGCTTTTTGTCAGATATTTGCTTGACGCCCACGTCCGCACCTCCAACCACTTAATCTTTGGCCGGCACCGCTACTGAAGTTGGCGGGCCTCTCCGTGAGAAATTCGTTCGCCTGCTCTGAGCTTCTTTCTGCACTACAATCATTTCATTCAAGCGAATTCAAGCCAGTTCTGCGCTGCGGAAACTGGCGGAACAGCGAAGCTGTGAGTTTTTTCGTTAATTGTGACGTGACTGGCAATGGTGGTCAAGTGCAAAGAGTATTAAATGCGTCCATACCCGCGGCTCCCGCAATCTAACTCGGAACTTCGTGCTAAGCTTTTTCAATACGTTATCGCGCATTAGCCTTCGCGTAATTACTGTCATGTAGCAGTGGACTGAGGACAAGAGTGGGTCGAGAACAACAGTGTGTAGTGAGCCCAAGGCAAGAGTGCAAACATTACGAGATAATCCGATGCCCGGCACACGGTCCATATTAGACAGCACCGCTGCGAAAATCCGCATATTGCATTGAATTCATCAGAAAATTTTGTTACTACTACCTCAAGCAAAACTGCGTCTAGGAGAGGAGTGCGCTAGCCCATGTATATAGGCTACGTTAGTAGGACATACATGGGCTATATACACGTCTTTTTTTTTCGTTTTTTTTAAATGAGGAGCATTTCTGGCTCTCATAAATTGTGTGGAGTGTCACAATCTTATCCTCATTCTTAGTTTAGGTCCCCAAGGGTGAGTGTGCACTTCTTGAATGCAACGCCCAATGCGCGGCGTTCCCACGCCACCTTAGACAACTATTGCATTGGCAAAACATGCATATGACGGCCGCAAGCAGAACAAAAAAAACGGCCGCATATCTGTTCGCTACGCTGCAAATCACGTCGAAAGACCACAGCCTTCTCCCACCTATAGTGCGTAACCCCCTGTCTCACCCCTCATGCTGTTCTCCTCCCGTGTCGCTCCTTTCATGATGGACGCAATTGAGAATTTGCTAAACCCAGCTCAAATTTCGCGCGTTCGTCCTGCTCTCGCACCATTTGTTGGGACATATAACTTTGGCGCCTCTTCGACACCCTTTATAACAAGTTCATTCTTAAATTTACTAACGCAAAACCGGTCGAATGTGTATATTTAATGAATGCTGCGGACCATGGTTGTGTACATATACTCAAGAAGGTTTGCATATACCTCGGCTCAAATACGCCTGAGGTTTCTTTCCGCTATATAAAGTTCACGTACGTGTACGACCCCTTGACGCTAGGGCTAATAGCTCTGTTGGTCTTGACCGCCCGGTTGAATCGGTTTTGGCCGGACAGTTGAATGAAGTGACAGACAGACAGACAGACAGACAGACAAAATTTTTAGTGTTTCCGTAACCCAAGAAAGACTATCGCCTTTAAAGGAGGACAAAGACAGTGTGCGTCGATTTGACCGGTGCACAGCGTCTCGCAAAGCGCTGAGTTTGTGCATAGTGTAGCATAGCAAAGAGGTAGGACGGCGTCAAGCCGAGGCGCTTTTACGTAGGCAACCATCTCTGATTAGACGCGAACGTCGTTACGCTGAGCTCGGTGCGAAACTATAAGAAGCGTTGTTTGGGCC